>JANRGW010017905.1:0-17919 GCA_024733675.1 Psilopsiagon aymara
TTGGGTCAGGTGTCCTGTCTCTGCTTCCTCCTGGCTCCCCCTCCTCCCTGGCAGAGCATGAGGCTCCGAAAGTCCTTACCATAAATAAACTGTCTGGTTTTTGCTACACATTTGTGGTCAGTTCCTGCGGTCTTTACACCCACATATTTTTTCATGTCTTTGTGATTATTCTGAATTCATTATTCTGGATTTTTAATTTATTAACTTTGACACAATAAGTATATACTTGCCAATGCGGCTGATGATCTTTATTCAAACTCTCCAACTCTATGATAATGATGTTACTGAACTGATATTCAAGACCTGCACTGACCATGTCTTAGTAAGGGAGGGAGATTAGCCTACTCCTAATCCTGTCTCTCTATTTCAAACGGTTATACAAAGTGGCTTGGGTAGTGTGATTTCTGACACATGCATCATGAATTGAAGAATGAAGCTGCATTTTGTCAATGATAATGTTTGACAACTCTCTAAGACTTCAGTATTTCATATTGAATCCTGTAATTTTAGTGTACTGGGCAAAAAGACAGCATACTTTACCAAATTAGTTCCTTGAACGAATAACTGTATATATACTGGTTTTGCATCTAAACAATAGAGTAGCAATAACAGTTGTATGGTACATATCTACATTTGTTTATAAGGAGATGCCTCTTTCATTTAAGGCATTCTGGTTTTGCCTTCCAGAGGCTGCTTCCATTCTTGCTGTCTTCAGTGGGATATGATGATTCAGAGAGCAGACTGCTGAGGTAGCAGAATTCTCTATTATTTCAGTGTGCCTCAAGGCCTCAACATCTCTTTTATTAGAAAGAGGGCTGCAACAAACCTTTGTTTTTCTTATGCTAATGGTCAAACTTAACCACTTGGCAGCTTGATCAGAACAGCAGAAATATGCTCAACACACATATATACAAGACAGCTTACCAACACCTTGCAGAAGTGTCCAGAATACAGACTCACAGATATGGAACAGCACAAGGCATCTGACATCTAGGCAAAGTTGAATAAAGATGCTTTTTTCTTTCTTTGTCCTTAAAAACATTTTGGCAGTGTAACTATATGGAAGCATAGTGAGAGAGCATAGCTTGCTATTCGTACTAAGCTGAATTTACTTTTTCCTGCAGGAAGGTTTTCTGAGTGGCTCCATCAGCAACTCCATTGCCTATTTTCCTGAAAAGATTTTTCCAAGAAACATAGAGAAGCAAGCTAGTCCAGCATATATCTTAATATGACTGGTGTAGTTTTGTTTGGAGAGGGCAATGATGCTGGAAAACTTGAACTCCCAGGTCATTATCTCCTTATTTAATCTCCTCTTAGTGTGATGACTGCTAAGAATTGGTAAGAATACATCAGACCTCATTGCCTTGATCAACAACAACTGTGTAACACCATAAAGACACTACAAATAGCTGGTTTATTAGTGGGATTCTAAGTATAATGGTGTAATTTTATCAAAGGTTTCATTGCAGTTAACATACAAACAGCTCGGCAAAGCATGGAAGTATCTGCATTACTACTGCGCTGTTTCATATTTGCTCTCAACAGAACCTGATTTTAGGGAAGAGACTGGTTTTGAATCCTGTAGAATTGTGTGACCTTTTTCTGGATCTTCAGCTTAATGAAACTCAACCACCCCTTGCACCCACCACCATTTATCATTCTTAACTTGAAAGCTTGCTTATTTCCTGTTTGCCCTAAGACAGGACCTTTCCCTTTCGCCACATTTTTTTTTTCTTTGACCCAGGCTTTCTGTAATAAATGCATAAGAGTGAATAGAGATTTGATAGACTCTTTTTATCAAATTAATTTTGAGGATGGCATATGACAAATATGAGTCTTTTCTACTCTTGTTAACACCTTTTGATTTGATTTTTTTACTAAACAAGGAAGAATTTAACTTGGTCTCCAGTTAATTCTTACACCTGGGCATTTATAAGTAATTCAGTAATTAACTAATAAAGATTTAGTGCTTCAGAGAGCTTGATTCACTGCAAGATATGACAGTGGCAGCCACACACACCCAGCATTTTATTAGGCTCTGTCCAGACTGTGTATTTGCATGGCTTGACTATTTTTGACATTAGGAATGTCAGCTTTCTGATGCAATCAAAAGGATGGCAGAGCTTGGAATGCAGATGCACAAACACCTTGTCAGTTGTTTGAGTATGTGTTGCTACCAAAAGGTATTAGTTGTATGATAAAGGGTGAATTTTCCTTTCAAACATGCAGCCCTTCCTTAAAAATTTCCAGTCTTTCCCATGCAGGTATAGAAGCTTCTTGGTGTGATAAGACTTTGTCATCTCAACAGCTGAAGGTATGTATGTTCTAGTAGTAAAAACCTGAGACCCTGTTAAAGAAATGTTGGGTAGCATATCTTTGAAAGGGTCTCAAGCAAACACACTTCACTTTCCTCATCAAAAATTTCTTCTGCCAACAGCAGGAACTTCCTCCAGAAATGGTTTGCTGTGAGACTGGAGGTTAAGGATGAGAATCAAAAATCATCCACCATGTGCTCAACTGTTAAATAAATATACTAGACATTTGTGCTCCTTAGTTATGGGAACTGTGGTGAATAAATTATATAAGCAATCAGATCAAACAGGAAAAAATTCTGTGAAGAATGTGAGCAAAGGGTAGATCGGGTTTCCTACACTTAAATCTCAGTTAACACTATTAAAACTTCATTTCCTTTGCAGTAATGCAAATTCCGTCCTTGCACTGCATCTATAAAGGCTCACAGGCAACATGACCATGTGGCATGTTCCATAAACTGGACTAAATACGATGCACAAAAGCAGCTTACTTCCTGGGCAATGAGGAGCTTGGAAACTGAGTTTGGGAACATCAAAAAGGGACAACAGGAGGAGCTGCTGCAACCATTTTGAAAAGAGGAAATGATTCTATGCGTATTCTTTTGTCTTGTCAAGAGGTGCGTGAGAGGAGCAGGAAGAAAACCAGATACAGCTTTGTTCCCTCCTAATCATCACCCAAGCACCTAATAATGACCCTGGTAATGCAGTGTTGGTGTGAGATTCTGGATTTTGTCTTGGAATCAGAATTTGAACGCAAATTAAGGAGACTAAATCGAACTAAGTGCTTTGGATTCACAGTTGAAAATCTTTTTTTCTTCTCTTTCCTCAACCCCCAAAATAAAGCCTTAACCACCAAAATGAGAACCAGTTCTGTACCTGATTTAATGTATTCTTTTACCTCTCACACCCCATCCAGGATGGAGGAGGAGCAGGGAAACACCAACACACATAGTATGGAGGATGAAAGCAATTATAATGCGTGATGTAGGAGGAAGAAAATTATGGGAAAATTGCCTATAGCCGTTCACTGATAATTACATTTCATGGATTATAAAAGAATCACAGAAATATATATGTAAATTACCTAAATTCTCTATTGGAGTTTTTCTCTGTTCTCTACATTGTGAAAATTCTGTGAATTTTTGTGAATTAAGAACAATGATAAAAATAAAAGTCAATTTATTTAATTTCAAATGATTCATGGTGCATGGCAGATGGATAAATGGTTGGTTTGTATATGTACAATTCTTTTGCAAAATATATATGCTATGATGAGATAGTTAATGTACTGCTGAAAGGGAATTCATTTTGGGAACATTACAATTTTGTGTGATGAAGATAAAGCTAAATAATTACATCTGGATTTTAACTTTTTTGGGGTTTTTTTGAGAGACTATTTTGTTAAATTTCTGTATAAATGGAAAGATAATTAAGCTATTCATGTACTTACTGGCTATGGCTTGGAAAATGTGGAATTTTACAATGTTTTGTATACACACAGAGTTACTTCCTACTGTACAGTTAGATATCACACTTCAGACAGAATCCAGTAAAGCCTTTTACTTCATATACTGTTCAAGACAAATACAGAAAGCAGGATTTTCCCTTTTTCCATATTTATTTTGTTTTTCACTTCAATATTAGTTCAGCTATTTCATAGGAAGCATGTCATTTATGGACAATCTTTTGGTGTATCTGGAAGAAATGAAAGAGAGATGAAAGATCTGATTTGCCGGTATAATATGAGCTTCAGAAACAGTGTTTATAAAGGATGTCCAGGTAAAGCCCTTTTGAACTTTAAGTATGCTTCAGTTACACTGATATAAATCAGGAGCAATCTCTGTAAACAAAAGTCTATTATTTAAGAAGAAAATCCATGAGTTCTGAGTAGAAGATTAAGATTTTGTTGTCAAACTGCTTAACAAACTAACATTTTCACATTTTATTTTGTCCATCTCCTGCTATCTAGCAATAACACTGTTTTGTTATTTGAGGAGAACAATATTCTTTAAGTTTAGTCAGACCTAGATTTCTGACTGACACCGGCATAAGTTACTGTTGATATAATTGTATTGCATTTTTCTCTCTTACTTCTTATGCTCTAATTCCTGCTAAACACTATATTAATATGAACGAAGTTAATTTCCCCACTGGAATGAAAAATTACTTCAGAGTCAATCTTCTGCCTGTCATAAGGGAATAGTTGGTAATTGATTACATTTTTGTATTGGCTGGGTGTCTTTTTGTCGTGGAACAGGAATTTGCATCTGTTCATAGAAACAAGAGATGGGGTAGGCACCAGCCTGTTACATGCAAATGAAGCTATTTCACACCGGTTCCCATTCTCATTCTTCCTTTCCCATATTTCTCCCCTGTTCACCACCAGAGGTGGCAGTCTGACTGTCAGAAGTAACAGCTCTTGCAAGAGTTTAAAATTCTTGGAGAAAGGTATTTCATTCACCATACAGCTTCTGCTCTTCCAGGTGGTTCCTGTTCGTGTCAACAGAGTTTCAACAGCCTTGGTCATCCCCATTATAAGCTGGAAGAAATCAGGCTCTGATCAGATACTGCTACACAAAACCAAACAATTATGTTTCACCACTTCCCCTCTGAACTGATTTTAGACAGGCTGCAGCGGTGGACATGTTTGGCCCATTTGGTACTATTACTTTCACAATGAACCACCCTGGAAGGTATTTTGAAATCACAGTTTATGTCTTCATGAACTCTATTAGTGTTTCTAAAGGTATTCCCTTCTTATTTAAGCTGAAAGCATAAAATACCTAGATGAAATAATGAACACTTGCACGATTCTGTTTCTTCACTATAATGACATTTTTCTGGGACCAGATCAGAATATTCAATTTTCCTTAAAGTTTCTCCTCAGCACTTTCCAGTTTCTCTCCTAAATCACAAAGTTTTGCAACTCAGAGAATGTTTCTGAGATGCTTTGGGTTTAGTTCCCCCCTTTTGGAACTAAACAAAAAATGTTTTTCTTTATATAATCATGTCCCATTTAAATGGTCAGATGACTGAAATTTCTTCTTAGACAATTTACTGTTTAATTATCACCTCAGAGAGTTAGATTTTATCAGTACCTTGTTTTGTGTGATAAATCTCTCTCAATTCAGGGATTTTTATTTAGAAAAAGAGAATTTAAACTACAATAGTGTTACATCCAATTATTTATCTAGATGTTTCCTTGAGGTTTTAACGCAGCATTGAGCCAAATGTAGCAGGGCTGACAATTGCATCCCATCAACAAAACATCCACAAGACAGGTATGGGTATTGGCACAGAATTTTCAATACTGAGCAAAACTGACAGGCAGAGAAAGTTGGGGTAGTTCATCTGAAAGAACAGAAGGCTCAGGGGAGACCTTATAACAATCTTCTAGTACCTAGAGGTGGCCTATAAGAAATCTGGAGAGGGACTTTTCACAAGGGCATGTAATGACAGGACAAGAAATGGTTTTAAACAGAAAGAGCTTAGATTTAGATTAGGCATTAGGAAGAAATTCTTTATTGTGAGGGTGATGAGACACTGGAACAGATTGCTGAAGGAAGCTGTGAGTGCTCCATCCCTGTCAGTGTCCAAAGACAGGTAGGATGGGCCTTTGAGCAACCTTGTCTAGTGAAAGGCGTCCCTGCCCATGGCAGGGAGGGTTGGATCTAGATGATCTCTAAGGTCCCTTCCAACCCAAACCATTCTATGATTCTATGAATATAGTGAACAGTCTGCAATACAGCCACAATTTACAAATGTTCATGTTAATAAATCACCAAAGGTGGATTCCACCCCTTTTAAAAGTGAAATTTCAGAAGGGTCATCTTGCATTTGTTTCGGCATCTTATTTAAGTTGTGATGTACAGAATACTTGACAAACTTCACAGAAGGAAGAAAGATGAAGACTATCTAAAAACTGTACTGGACAGTTCAGTTTAAATAGGAGACTTCACAGCAGCAACAGTAAAAAGATGTAGTGAAAATTCAAATCAAGTTTTCTGTCTGTGAGATCAGCATACCCAGGAACTAAAGCTCTGCCAGAATTCAAGAAGAAGTTATATGTTTTAGGGTGTAGATACAGTTCTTTTATCCAGGACAAGAAAAATGGCTTTTTATAGAGATAACGGAGTTTGTGTGATCTGATTCCTCATGCCATGTAATTGAACTGTTCATGTATCATGTAGCCAATATACTGCTGTTCTCCATTGCTAAATGGCTGTTTGGTAAAGGGCAACATGATATATATACATCAAGTAATATGAAGGCATATTGTTGAGTGTTAGAAAAGAACAGCTAGGAGTGGGATGTCAGAAACATCTAGATAAGAAAAGCCTCATGGTCTGAATCAAAGCACACCACAGAGCTGGAATCTATTTTCCAGCCAATAACAGGGAAGAGATATGGCTTCGTACAAGCGTATAGATTAAAGAGATGATCTGTTCATCATTCAAGTCACCTGACAGCTTGGACATCTTTAAGAATTATAATAAGCATGCCATGATAAACAAAAAATAAAATTAAAAAATGTTAACAAAAAAAGATAAACAAAAGCTGAAAAGATTCTAGAAATATAACCACACTATTTTTTAAATACTGGGAGATGAGTTCACCCAGCGTTAAAAGCTATAAAGCTGCAACGGGTGAAATATCAGTAGTAAAATGGAAGGTTTGGAAACCACATTCTAATCAGTATCTAACCATGTGGAATGATCTAATGTTATTTTCTCTATCAAACAATAAATGTATCAGAGAAACACTTTCAAAACTGCAGATTGATAAAAGGTTTCCTTAATCAGCCTGGCATTTCTTGAACATGAAGCTGTGAACCTACCTTTGAGTAAAAAAGGCCTTTTTATACTAACTGCAGACCACCTGCAGTATTTGCCTTTGAAAAGCAAGTGCAGAGTCTTGGGGTAAACATAATTTGAGGACTGTGAATTGCTGGTGTCTTTTGCTGTTTTTCCTGACAAAACTGCTCATAACAGGAGTGGTTGAGTCTGAGCATCTTTTCTTCTCTTTCCATACGCAGCACAGTATTGCTTCTCCTGAGGCCCTTTTGTCTTACAATTTTTGAGATGTGTGAAGCAGAGCTATTCACACTCTATTGGAATAAGGAACACCCTGTTTATATTGTAAGAGAAAAGGGTAGCTGAAGACAAATGCTGTTTTGCAGTTCTGTCTCAGTGTAGCATTCTTCAGCATTCTTCCAGGCTTCTATCAAGGTATGCTTCACTAAATCAAATAACATGTTGTAATTCACAGTCTTGAATATCCTGAAAAGGTGACATTGTGCTTAGTCTGCCTCAGAACTGTACTCTGGTTTGGAATGATGTCACTAATATTCCGAATATTATTATTGCAAATTCTCAGCTGCTTTAAATTGCCTAAAGTAATTACCTTCACATTTCCTTTAGAACTAAGTCCATAATCCAGATTTACATTCTCTTGAGACATTTTGTGCAGTGAAAGTGAATCAAGACACCCACTAATGCTTAATGAAGTTTTTTAACCATGAAACAACATCTCTCCCTAGAACTAAAATATGCACTGGTGTCTCTACTTTTAAAGTCATTACACACCTTTATTCCTCAGTGATGCAGGCCTACAATCTATCAAAAGCATAATGGTGTCAAACTGTAGGAGCTCAGACACTCTAAACATCCTCTCTGTGGTTTTAATCTGAAAACAGCAGAAGCAAGTGAAGTCTTCTGCTTCTGAATTTGTTTTCCATGTTGCCCCCTAAAATCAAATTAATTGAATTTAAGTCAGTGACACAGCAACAGTTTCTGAAACTCAGGGATTTTGTCCCCTGACATATGTTCTTTCAAGATAACATCTCCTTCCTGTTGGCAGTGCTCACAGGGAAGTCTCTGGTGGTTCATGGTCATGCTCATGGTGCAGCTGTTTTACTAAGTTTCTAAAATATGTTTTGAAATTCAAAGGGAATTTGAAAGGAAAGTCAGATGTGTAGGAAATTCCCTTCAAGTCTGCCTTTTAACTCCAGAATAAACAGAATGGTTTTGAAAGGAAACACTAGAATGCTTCTTGGATTTTTATCACAGTAAAAAAGTCACTACAGTTCCTCCTTGTCCTCCTGCTAACAGATCTCTGTAATCTGTTCTTACTCAGCAATGTTTCATTTGCTAAAATCTCTTTTATCTCTTGGATAAAATGGCCCAATGGTTCATAAAGCAAAAGATTATATAAAAGAAGAGTTAACATATACTGATAATTTGAGAAGAATCAGAGTTAAGCAGCTGTTAGGCCAGCAAAGCCAGTCAAATAGCAAATTATTAAGTACTCTTCAACAGCTTTGAACAGTGAATGGAATGGCTCCATCTTCTCATCAGTATTAATCATAAGGTTCATAATTTATAAAATTTACAACTATTAAAAAGCTCTTTTTTTTTTTTTTTTAAATAATATTTTCATACATGATGGAAATACCTTTTGCTGCTTTGGCAAACACTAAATATTTGGTCACAGAAGGCATTTACCCAAAATTCACCATTCCAACTATTAAAATGTGATTCCTTGGGCCCTGGCAAATCTCTACAGTCTTCTGACATTTTCTATTGTCCCTGACTGTGGCATATGACCATGGGCATTCCAATTTCTTGAGGCTTTTCAGATGAACTAGTTCATTCAGATTCAACTTGGCAACAGGAAAGCATAATCTGTGTAATCCACAGATTGAGGAGATTAAAAAAAAAAAAAAAAAGGAAAAAAAGGAAAATTAATCCAAAAGAGAGTTTTGCCAGCAAAATCTTCAACAATATGTTCAAGGGAAAGGAAGAAAAGAAGAATGCCTGAAGCTTCATTTATAGTTAGAATCATAGAATAGTTAGGGTTGGAAAGGACCTTAAGATCATCTAGTTCCAACACCCCTGCCATAGGCAGGGACACCTCCCACTAAACCATATCACCCAAGGCTATGTCCAACCTGTCCTTGAACACCGCCAGTGATGAAGCATTCACAACTTCTCTGGGCAACCCATTCCAGTGCCTCACCACCCTTACATTAAAGAATTTCTTCCTCATATCCAATCTAAACTTCACTTGTTTAAGTTTGAACTCATTACCCCTTGTCCTATCACTACAGACTCTAATGAACAGTCCCTCCCCAGCATCCCTATAGGACCCCTTCAGATACTGGAAGGCTGCTATCAAGTCTCCACGCAGCCTTCTCTTCTCCAGGCTGAACAGCCCCAACTTACTCATCCTGTCTTCATACTGGAGGTGCTTCAGTCCCCTGATCCTCCTCGTGGCCCTCCTTTGGACTCTTTCTGCTAGATCGCCTGGATTTTTTTTTTTTACCCCTCTTCCAGTATTTGAAATCCTCAGTCTTGTGTATATTTTCTGTAACTACCATATGTCATGTCTCTTCTGCCTATCAATTGCCTTTTATGTTTGGAGGAAGTTAGCTCCACAGTTCTGTCTTTTGACAAATGTAAGAAAACTGTGGTAGACCACAGATTATTAAATTCTGACACCAACTGATAAACAAACTGTAATAAGCTAATTCAGCTTATTTTTTTTTTTCTGCTTTCTTTTCAGTGTAGTGAATAGTATCCTGTTTTCATTTATGATAACTAGACAATGAATATATATACTACTCAGTCTTAATCTAAATGTAGGTTTGTAAATGGCCCAGAGAAAACTTACTTTGTCTCTCCTATATAGGAAATAATTTCATACCTAACATAGCATGCCTAATAAGTTCATCTCTGTGTTGTCTAGATAGCCACTCTTCTGACTCTAATACATAGCTGTTCATAACCTAATCCCTAAATATAAAATATGACGTATTTGAGAGGCTTCGGGAACAGAGCATATTCTGGAAGGTCCAGATCTCTGCTCGGATAAGGCTGGGTATCAGTCAGTGGGTGGTGAGCAGTTGAATTGTATGTCACTGCCTTTTTTTTTTCTTTTTTACCCGTTTAGTTGCATATTCTCCCCTCTTGTTATTTCCCTAATTATAATTAGCATTATTATTACATTATAATTCAGTTATTAAACTGTTCTTATCTCAACCCAGGGGTTTTACATTCTTTGGATTCTCCTCCCCATCCTGCAGGGTTGAGTCCTCAGTTCCATAAGGAGTAGTAAGGCAGGACTGATGTTACTTGTGTGTCTCATAGCCCTGCATTCTTAAATAGTGTCTAGCAACAAGTTACTTTACATAACCTTAGGGATTTTGTTTGTAAAGAGTTTTGCAAAGGGCCTTTCACTATATTGCATTTGAAATAGATTTTGCTCCTATATAACAGAGGCTGCTTTGTGTCAAGGGATAGAACTAAGAAAAACACTAGTCTATATCCATGCCTCTTGGCAAAAATCCGGTGTCAGAGCCCGCTCTTTGGTCTTTTCGTCAACTAGAGGGATCTAGCTATGCTACACTATTAAACTCTTACCTTTTAAAGCAGCTAACCACTCCCAGACTGCTTAGTGGGGACAGTGGCTGATTTGGGTGTATATCCTAGATGTCGCAGAACTCATTCTGAAGGTTTCTAGCTGGGGCATGGATTAATTTAACTTATTGATTTAATTATAAAAACAACATAGCTTCACTGGCAGAAGAGGGGTAGGATATGCTTAATCCACAAACGTAAACTGTGCACTATTATCTGGCTCCATGGAGCAAATAATTTTTATGGGATTTAAAAATACGTTTGAAGGTGGGCGGTGGAAGTCATAAGTAATTGAATTACCTACAGCTAGAATTCAGAAAAGATGACAAGATTCTGTGCAATTCTGATCCCAGCACGCCTTTTCAAGCATGATTTTTGGCTTAAGTTGATCGCAATCTGGTAATGATCTGAGTTGTGTTTATTTACATTTGAGGATGGGTAAGTGACAGAGAAAGGAAGGGGTTTGATTTGTGGTTTTTTTTTTTTTTTTTAGCAGTGGTAGATTCATTATGATTTATTCTGTTGCAGTCTTAGAGATATAACCAAATGCATTTATCACAGGCATAAAAAACAGCTAATACAGTGTGTTTTCTGCTGTCTATGGCAGGTTTTATTGCTAGAGAGCACATGACTTTTGTAGGACAAGTTATTTTGTACTTTTTTCTAGTTCCCAAGCTTTTAGCAATGCATTTTTCCCACATACATAAGTGATAGAAGGCTTTTACAGGATAACGAACAAGAAGCTAAAAGCTTCCTAAATGTGTGAGGGATTTTTTTATATATGAGTATTAGCAGCATCACATATTCTGTCTTTATTGAAGGGAATGTAGGAAATTCATAACATAACACAGTAAGTATTTCTGTCCCCATGCCTAGAGACCAGCTAAGATTTCACAGGCATCTAGCTAGAGTACGATCCAGAGGCAAAAATATTTGTAGTTACTATAGATAAAAAAAAATTTTATAGGTCTCAGGTTTTAATAGTTACTTAATCATGATCAATGGGATGTGTTGTTTTAAGGGCCCTTCAGTGGGTTCAGCGGTTGAATTTTCCTCTTTCAGCGAAACAAGCAGGTTCAAATAATTCTTTTGTGCTTTTTAATGTCTTTCGTCTTGATTGAAATTTTGTTGTTTATTTGTTTGTTTGCTTTCTTTTATCTCTAGAGATGAGTTATTTCTGTGAATATACTATTCTCTACCTACCCACTGTCATTTATGCAAGTTTAAAAAAAAAATTACAAAAAGATTTTAAATCTAAATATGTCTCATCATGGTCCCAATTCCACCAGAAAGTCCTTTTACTTTAACCTATGTCAGAAGGTCTAATAAGCTTCCTATTTGTACCATCTGGAGGTTTCAAGTATTGTGAATCTCTATTTCAGATGTGCAGCAGGTTTTATCCAACAGTAACAGTGTCAGTGTGCTTCAGTGTTAGAGTGGCTCAGAATACAACAGAATGTCTAACAAAATGCCTCTTGCAGAGGTTAATATACTGTGTGACCTGCATACTCAGTGTGTTGACACTGTGTAGAAAAAACAGACTGATCTGGTGCTAATTTTCCAAGTGCTGCTAATGACACGGGTTTTAGTTATGTCCGTTACATCTTTGATCCTGTATCAATAAGAGTCATCATCTTAAATATCTCCTACTGGCTTATGAAGCCTTTCAAGGACTCCTGCTTGCTCCCTGTGTTAGAGAAGTCTGCAAGTTCAGAAGAAAGAAAGATTTGTTTAATGTTTCTTTAATGGGTTGACCTTGGTCAGTAGCCGAACACCAATCCTACCTCCTAATAGGTAGGATGGGGAGAAAAAAAGGAAAGAAAACTAGAAGAATCATGGATAGAGATAATTACAGTTTTATAGGGAAAGCAAAAGTTGTGCATTATAGCAAATAAAAAAGAGGAATTCATTCACTACTTCCTATTGGCAAGCAGACATTTAATCACTTGCCAGAGAACAGGGCCTCAGCATGCATAACAGCTTATTGGTAAGACAAATGCCACAACCATGGAAGTCCCTCTTCTTTCTCCTTTCTGAGCATGACATACCCTTCACCAAGAAATAATCCTTTGGCTAGTTCGGGTCATCTGTACCTTCCCAAGCTTTTGCCCATTCCCACCCTATTCACATTCAAATAAAATTTCTTCTGTCTATTTGTAGAAGGGTTATTTCAGTTCTTTTATCTGGAGGTATTTAACAATTAAGCAAAATCTGCTAATGAAATATTTTATTCCAGTTGATTCTGTGTTTTTCTCTAATCTTCTTCTCTTTTTCTGTTTCTCCCCTACACCTCTTTCATCCTCTGGCTTCTTTTCAAGTCCTGATTGTGGATGCTCTGATGGAAAGAGAAAGACGCAGTCCATATTGAGATACTGGGGCCTGTTCAAAGGAGGGCTGCAAAGCTTGTACCTGGCATATGTGGAACAAACACTGCACTTGCGTGAGTGGGAGCTGGAGCTCTATTGCTGCCTCTGTCCCAAAACTCATCTAAACTCAGACAACATTGCACATTAATGAGCACACAAACAGAAGCATCTGCTGACTTCTAACTGGAAGCAGAGAACTAGAGTATAGATCAGTATTTACTAGAGCATAGCCCTGGATTTCTCCTTTCCCAGCTGACATCATGTAATCATAGGGCAAAATTTTACCCCAGAATATTTTTTAGAGGTGAGAGGTCACATAAATATCTTGCTATATTTTCAAGTAGTAATACTGAGAATTACAGTACCTTAGGGTGGCCTGTAAACAGGATTAACCCTCAGGTACTGTTGATTTCTGATTTTGCTTCTTACTAACACTCAGCTGGCTTTAATGTACCTCTAGCTTTAGCTGCGTAAAGATCATTAGTTAAAAGATCAGTTTACAGGAAAGCATCATCTGCTATTTGAAGGACAGGTGCTCAGCCTTTAAGAGCTATCCTTACACAGCCGGGTAGTGGATACTGAACTGCTGTTAACGCATTTCCTTTCAATGTTATGCATATGAACACCAAGTAGACATTTAAGCAATTATTCATTTGTTTTTGTAGTTGGGATTGGACAATCTTGCATTAATAAAACATGGTTTTTTTCACCTTTCTGTCTGAGAGCATAAATACAGATCTACCATCTCCATTCAGGGGAGGAAACAGAAAACTATATGTTTAAGGAGTGAGACGTGCAAGCTTAAAGAATTGCTCCTAGTTCCTGTAAGTAATTTGAAGTTTAGCATTATCAGATATGAGACATTACCGTGGTTTAAGCCCAGTCAGCAACAGAATTTGCTCACTCACTCCCCCCTTTCTTCTCCCTGCTTCCAGAGGGATGGGAAGGAGAATAGAAAGAATCCAGCTCCCACAGATTGAGATAAGGACAGTTCAGTAACTAAGGTATAGCACAAACCACTACTCGTACCACCAACAATAATAATGACCAGGGAAATACAAGGGAAGAGAATGCAACCGCTCACCACCTGATGCCAAGCCCAAACCAGCAGTGCACCCCCATCCTTCCGAGTCTCTGCCCTCCATTTTTACACCCTGGGCATGACGTGCTGTGGTATGGAATATCTCTTTGGTTAGTTTAGGTCAGGTGTCCTGTCTCTGCTTCCTCCTGGCTTCCCCTCCTCCCTGGCAGATCATGAGACTCAAAAAGTCCTTGGTCAAACCAAACATTCTAAGCTGTAACTAGAAACATCAGTGTTATCAGCGCTATTCCCAGGCCAAAAGTCAAAACCACAGCATTGCGCCAGCCACTAAGGAGAAAAATAACTGCTACTGCTGAACCCAGGACAGGCATATAAGTCTCTGAGAGAAGTTCTGTGGTTTTTTTTTCAGTGGGAATTAAATTCCCAGAGAAAAAAAAAAACAACACACTACTAAAACAATAACAACCCCACCCCAAAAAAATTTATCCAATATCTGAACAAAACAAACAAACAATAAAACCCCACAATCACCAAAACACCAGCAACTTTTAACAGGGTAAAAAAAAAAAACAAAACCCAACAAAAAACAAACCAACAATAAATCATCCACAAATAGGATTGCCTGTGCAGTCTTTAACATGACTTTTATATACAAATTCCATGCAGAATGCTATGATGAGCTGTAAAACTGAGAAAGATTCCTGCCACAGTGAACAGGAGAGATGATGCCTCTTGACAGCTGTTGACTATATTGGTTTCTCCTTAGTCTCCAAAATAGATGATGCCTTTATTCTGCATGATTATTCAACACATTCAGTAGGAAGTGTTATTTATTTTCTACAGCATGTAAGTACTTTGTGGGATTTAATTCACCTATACAATACTCTCTTTATTCAAAGGAATTGAGGGGCAGACCAATTTGAAATCCTACTTCATGTACATGGATTGTGAATTTTACTTTTTTTCAGTATATGTTAATACCAGACAAGTTTGAAAATCAGATTTCCTCGATGTTATTTGCATGAATGAGGAACATGTGAAACCTGGAAACAACAAATATTTCTTTTCCTTAAAAAGTTCTGATTTTCAAAAATTAATAATTTTCCTAGCTTGACAAATGAACTGCTTCATACGAACTCCCTTGCTCTTTTCAAACCTTCTATTTCCTTCACTGATCACTATATACTGTTTTTCAAAATCTGGAGTAAGAAAGATTCAAGTCCTGCAAGAGCAGTCTGGTTTACTGCACAAACTGGCTCATTTCTTAGGTCCGCTATATATAGAAATATTTATAAGCGTTAACTACTTAGTCCACTCTCCCTCTTGGGTAAGCTTCATCCATTAATTTTCTTGTTACTCTGTCACATGTGCTGGAGATCTGTTCTGTCTGGCAGCATGCCCTCCCTTTCTCCCAGTCCCTTTCCTGTCATTGATCCTTCTTTGCTAGTCCCTTGGAGTAGCTGATATATCAGATTATCTGATCAGTTCTGGCAAAGCTTTCAAGGAAAAGTAATAGCTCTTACTAGATCATCTGCATAAAATCAGAAAAAGCAGGCAAACTTTCAAGAAAAGACCTTCTTAAACTCTATATTAAAAGTAGGAAACTTCAAGATATGTGTCGACCAAGAACACTTATCTCAATTTATCAGATGAATTGAGAAGAAAATGTAGTTGGTTGTTGTAGAGCACAGAAGGCAGAGAGAAGACAAAGAGCAGGGAAATATCGCTATAGGACAAGCAGGTATTTATATTGCGTGGCTGGCTCTTGGCACAGGAGTCCTTTAAGCTATTCTCCTTAAGAAGGTCACTGGGCATTGATGGTATAGTGTGGCTTCCTATGATCTGGAACTGATTTAACTCCTCTACTGATGATACTCTTGGTACTTTAGAGAGATATCCTAACTTTACATCTATTAAGTATTGAGTGGATATTTGATATTCTAGGGATATGTGATTATCCCTAATTTATGAATAGCTCATCAATGTATAATAATATCCAGTTTTGAAGTATGCCTAAAATTTTCCCAACTTAAAACAGAGAAATACAAACTCATTTAAACAATGGGACCTTAAACGCTGCTTTTATGTCTTAAATCTCTTAAAATTCAAAGCTGTATCTGATCAACCAGATTCTCTTTTCTGTAACATGTGTCCTAGGCCAAATTAACCCAGATGACATTGCCAAAGTATTCTGAATCTATAGTAGAAGCTAATAGTAGTATATCTCTCTTTCCCACATAGGTCATGGTGGTGCTTTGTTTCTGCTTCAGCTTGGGTCTCTATTCAGACTATAGGTTCTCTGCAATAGCTGTGTGATTTAGGATTCTTCATAAAACTGTCCAGTGTCCAAAGCACTGTGCTACCTCTTCTAGTTTCTTTTTTCCTGACTGCCACAAATTTTCCTTGCAAATCCATGAATTTTGGGTTTAGAGGGTTTTTTTTTTTTCCTTTTTTTTTTCCTTTTTTTTTTTTCCTTTTTTTTTTTTTTTTTTTTTTTTGAGAAATCCTGATTTTTTATACCACGAAGTGAGATGGCCAAGTTTGAAAGTTTGCTGTCAAGTTGGAATGACTAAGAGTTACAAGTGGCTGCTGGCTTTCTAATTGTTTTGCCATTTCTCTATCACTACTACTGCTATTATTATTTGCATTGTTTACAACTGTTTATGTTGCGAAACACAGTTCAGATTAATTATTACCTGTGTTAGTCTAATAATTCAGTAAGTCATTTGATGTATCAAGAATTAACAGACTTCAAGAGATAATTGTAGCTTTTGTTAAAGCCCTCTCAACTTTCTGATATGACAGATTTCAGCCACCAAACTGCAGACTTGAAGAGCAGGACATACCCTATACTTTCTTCTAGGCACCAAGACACAAATCTATGGCTAACACATAAAAGAGCACAGTATAAGTTTTGTGCCCTGATGTTGTTGTAGATTTCTGAAACCACGTGCAATTCATATAAACATTCCTTTTATAGATTTTCAGGAGTTTGTGGTGGGGTTTGGATCACTATGAAAAGAAGTGTTGCGGGCAGGTGCTGTGCACTTTTCTCTTCATGGCTTTGCAGAAAAGCTTTAAAGCTTTCCTTTAACGGATCTGCATGACAGTACACAGTAGTGCTGTGAACACCTGACAGTTAATTAAAGGCATGAGGTTTTGTTCTTGACGTAAACCAGTCATATACTAAGTCTCACAGAGCTGAAAACCCGCATATACTGTATTATTGCCTTCATGGTCTCTTCCAATGGTAGCTTAATGCAAAGGTAGTAATTCAGACGGTCTGATGTTTTCCACTCAGTGAATTATGAGAAAACTCACCATCATTATCGGATTTGTCATAGAAACATAGAATCCACTAGGCTGGAAAACAACTTTAATATCATCAAATCCTACCATTACTCCAGGATTGCCAAGACCACCATTAAACCATATCACTGAGGGCCTCATCCACAGTTTTTGAACACTTCCAGGAGCAGTGATTATATCACTTCCCAGGGAAGTCTGTTCCAATACTTACCCTCTCTGTGAAGGAATTGTTCCTAGTAGCCATTCCAAACCTCCCCTGGTGCAGACCGAGTCTGTTACCTGTTGTCTTCATGCTTGTCACCTGGGAGAAGAGATCGACCCCCACCTCACTTCATTCTCCTTTCAGGTAGTTGTAGGGAATGATAAGGTCTCCCCTAAGCCACTTTTTCTCCAGACTAGTGTCATGGGTTCAGCAGTAGCAGTCATTTTTCTCCTTCTTAGTAGTTGGTGCAGCACTGTGTTTTTCACTTGTG
>JANRGW010017907.1:0-10059 GCA_024733675.1 Psilopsiagon aymara
AGGGATGGGACAAGAGGAAACGGCCTCAGCTGCACCAGGGCAGGGTTAGATGGGGATGAGGAACAATTCCTTCCCCAAAGGGTGCTCAGCATTGGAACTGCACAGGGCAGGGCTGGAGTCACCATCCATGGGAGCACTCACACACTGTGGAGACGAGGCCCTCAGTGTCATGGGTTGGTGTGGCCTTGGCAGTGCTGGGGAATGGTTGGACTGGATGATCTTAAAGGTCTTTTCCAACCTGGTTGGTTGTGTGATCCTGTGAGTTGTCACATACCTGCAGGCAGTGCTGTTTATTATTTTCCTTGCTTACCCTTTGTGGGTAAACCTGTTGCTTTGCTGTCACAGAGGAGTCCAGGCTAAGATAATAACGAAAGCATCATCAGGAAGACCCCAATGGAAGGGCAGCGTGGGCCGGGTGCTGCTGCTGGTGGTTGTTTGCCAGATGACAAAGCAAAGCATCCCTTCTCCTACCCTCCACTCGCTGCCTGTGCAGACCGAGCACCTTGAGAGGCCATGTGTGCTCCGGACCGGGGTGTGAGCCAGGCAGGCGCTGGCAGCAACGCATCATCTGTTCACTGTTCTCTTTCACCGGGTCTAGCATCAAACCCTCAGTGCATGAGCTGGTAAGTGGCATCCCAGCGCCCAGGCAGGGAGCAGGCAGGGGCAGCACTGCCTGTAAATATTCACATCTCTATTTTTTTGCGCTTAACTCCATTGCACTCTGGCTTTGCCGGACAGCACTGCTCCGGGCGGTTACTGAAACAACGTGGAGCTGCCCAAAACCTAGCCCAGAATCTTTTTTTCCACAGAGCACTAAACCCTGAGCACTGAAGCTCAGGGTGGGTTTTTCCATTTCCACTGAATTTCTGCAGGGCCCAAGTTAGCTGTTCCATCGCAGCAGCCCTGCCTCCCTTCTTTGTCATGGTGATCAGTAATGCTTGCCTGTTGTCATGGTTGCAGGGTTACTACTAAAGCCAAAGCAACTGCACAGCCCCTTTATTCATAGTTCCAGTGTATAAACTCAAACTAAACTGAAAGCAACAGGCTATTCCCTGGGCCTTGGTTCCATTCCCTGGGCCTTGCTTTTCTAATACTACAGATCAGATTGGCTCCATTTCTGCAGGCTGCAGAAGTACCAAACTTGATGGTTCCATCTCCTTGGATGAGTTTTGTATCTCAGGCCTGGGCAAAGTTCACGAGTCATTTAATTGCCCCAAAACATCCTTGCTAAGTTGAAAAAGTCTGGAAAGTCTCCCTTGAGCTGCACTGAGCTGGGAGGCAGTGGGCTTGGGGTGAGCTGCATTCTTTATCGCTGCTCTTGCCATGGCACAAACCCAATGACAATGTTTGGTTTTGGAGTCCATGCTTTGCTGTGTAAAAGCAAAGGCAAAATGATGAGGGGGGTCGTGCTCCGCTCTGGGCTGCTCCCGCGGCCCGGGCAGCAGGGATGCGGGAGGGATGGGGAGCAGCGAACCCCTGGTGGTACCAGCTGCAGCCATAGACAGTGTTCACTGCTGTCCTGCCCCGTACCACCGCTGCACAGGGGACAGGGGGAGGGTGTTTAGTGCCTGCCTGCCATGTCTGCCTGCTCCCCCCATCAGTGTGGTGTGGATGGGGTCCAGCAGCTTCAGGAGGGTGGTGGGCTCGGGGCGAGCTGCCCCATGCTGAGACAAGGGGACCATGGGGCCTGCTGGGATCATCCAACTTCTTCCCTTCTTCACATGAGATGAAAACTTGTACAGACCAGCCCCGCAGAGCAGCTTCTCTCTGCTCTATCCCTCTCCTCTGCCTTCCCTGGAGTGTGAGAGCAGCGGGACCCCAGCTGGGATGCTTGGGACTGAGGGATTCAGAGGCAAGTGTGCTGTGCCAGGGCTCCCGCTGATGTGTGGCTGCCAGAGTTCTGCATCACCACCTACTGCTGTGGTAGGACTTTTATTTCATTGTTGTTGCTATTCTTCATGCGTGGAAAAAGAAAATGAAAGAAGGAGCCCACGAGTGGTTATGGATCTACAGCAGTATTGGTCATGCTTCAGAATCCCATGTTTTAACTCCAGAGGTGCCCTGGGGAGGTGCCAGGGGAGAAGGGCCCGTCCGGAGCTGGTGCCCAGGCCCAGAGACACGTGCATTAGCAGCGCACTGCGAGAGCATTAGGAGAGAGGCTGACAAGGAAGGAAGGAATCGTAGTGGTGCAGGAAAGGAAAAGATATGCAGCAGCACTGGAGGCTCCTTCCCCGTGTGCCCTGGACATAGGAGCGTCTCCCAACACAGAGCAGGCAGCTGGCTTTCTCCATGCTTTGTGCTCAGTGCTTTTGGGAGGCAGAGGATGCTCTTGCATGGCAGCAGAGACCTCCCCCCCCAGCCTCTGCAGGTCAGGGCCAAGTGCAGCCACATCAGATGGAGAGAGAAGGGGCAGGAGCAGGAGATGCTATTGCGTAGCTGGACACGCTGGCAGGGGGGCTGCAGCCACATTGGGGGTCCCTCCATCACCCCGGTGATACCCCTGCTGCTGATGTGGCTGTGCCCTGGTGTCACTGTGAGCCAGCCCCTGGTGGGCTCCCAGGGGCCATCCTGCTGCCTGGGGGTGCTGGGTTAGTGCTGGGTGCACTGAGACGTGGCCTTGGAGTCAGGCTGACGCTGGGTGCTGCAGCAGCGCTGTCCCCGCTGCAGTGAGGCCCGGATGTCTGTACATGTCCTGTTCAGCTTTCCTGGAGGCCAAGGGCAGCAGCGGGAGCGGCACAGCCGCATCCTCCGCTGACCACTGAGTGTCAGTGGCATTAACCGGTGCCGCTCAGTCCGGAGCTGCCGGCATCGGCTGCAGCCTCGCCTGTGCCAGCGGCAGCATGGGCCACCACCGCCGCCTGGATGGCTGCATTTGACAGCCCTGAACGAAGTGCAGCTCACAAGAGGCTTCATGAGAGGAGCATTAAGAAAAATAATCTTGGTTTGCACTTTTTTTCCTTCTTTTAAACTTCCTGAAGCAGCGGTTCCGGTCCTGCAGCTCCCGCGGGCCCGGAAGGTGTGGTCTCATTCGGCAGAGGCCGCCTTTTCCCTTTGTATTAGCCGGAGAGATGGAGTTCCTCTCGCAGCAGGAGCGGGGCCGCTGCCGTGGCAGTAAATCAGCACCATGCCTGGGACTGCCGCCCCGTACAGCCGCGCTCTTTGCTGGGCGCTGCTGTCCCAAAGGGCAGTTCACAGCCTCAGACTCGCGGCTGTTGACAGGAATGAAAGCAGAAATCACTCAGGAGTGCAATTTTCAATGCTGCTTTTTGCTTGGCCAAGTGAATTCAGGCAGCGGGATCCAGCGTGACTTCAGCTACCTGCAGTCAGTGTTGCAAAGTTTAGCACAGAGGGGTTCAAATCTGCTCAATCCCTGGCGTAGAGAGAGGGATTACTGAAAAGTAAAGATTCCTTTTCCTTTCTTAAGGAATGGCAAGAAGCGTTTTTCAAAGCTACTGGTTTCAGCACAGTAAAAAGCAATTCTGTACAGAAAGGGAATTTCCTTTGAAGATGCGTCAAGAGTTTCCGAATATTTTTGTTACTGTTCCTTGAAAGAGTTCTTTATTTGGTTTTCCCTGAGCCGGAGTACTCTCTGCTTCTGGAGGAGTCTGTTTACATTGAGTTTTGCAAGTCTGCATATTCACAAGAAAAGTAACTCGATAGCCATTAACTTCAAAAATGTGACCTTCAGCTTTTAGGCCAAGGGGAATGGCTTTAACTGCCAGAGGGGAGATTGAGAGGAGCTCTGAGGCAGAAGCTCTTCCCTGTGAGGGTGCTGAGGCGCTGGCACAGGGTGCCCAGAGAAGCTGTGGCTGCCCCATCCCTGGTAGTGCTCAAGGCCAGGTTGGACACAGGGGCTTGGAGCACCCTGCTCTATGGAAGGTGTCCCTGCGTTTGGCAGGGGTTGGAACTGGATGCGCTTTAAGGTCCCTTCCAACCCAAACCAGCCTGGGATTCTGCGCTTCCATAATCTTGAGTAAATAAATGACTGGTACTTGTACCTGATGACTTTTAACTGGAAGCAAAAAATAAGCAACTTTCACATGTAACCCGGGATACTGTGGGTTTGCAAACTGAGGAGTTATTTGGGGATAGTCTACCAGACAAAGGGTCATGTTCATTCTGGCGCAGGAAGGGCTTCCATGTCCAATAAACATCAGTTCATCTTTTTTAGCCCCACCAAACTAAGCATGACAAAAGACAATTATTTATAAATATCCTTAGGGGTAGTATCAGACAGGGAAAACTGCCTGAGTTAAAGGTTAATGTCAGCCTGGGATCAAATGTGGATCAACTGGTCACAACTGAGTACAGAACTGAAATTAGAAGACAGTTAACAGTAATGTGAGGAGCAATGTTCTGGAGCTCCCTGGGATTGTAGAGGTGGTCTGAGGAGCTCATGGAAGGAATGTGCAACTAAGTAGAAATTCCTGAAGACAGAAAACATTTTTTCTGTTGTAAATCACAGGTTGATATCTCATTCATTAATGTACATTTATTTTCCTAATAAATAAAAGTCTATGTGGCATTCCAGAGGAGATAAGGCTTCATAAACTGTCCAGCTCTCCCATTTGCTTTATTGATATCCTTGGTTGCCTCCTACCAACATCAGGCCTGTCCAATATATCACAGCCACAGTATTTTTGTGGACTCTCGAGTGACCATTGTGCACTCTGCAGGTCATTGTCCTTTCCTGCTGTTACATGGTACAAGCACAGAACATTTAAAGGGTGATTTTGTATTGTGCTAAGTTGCTCTAGAAAGCACTCTTCCCTGACTATAAAGTAATTATGGAGGACAAGTTTCACTCAGTCCCAAAATAGCTGGGCATCAAATACTCAGCTGAAATCATCTGCTGTATTGCCACTGCATTTAGCACAAACCTACCAGGGCAGAACAGCAGCAGGTTTGGTCCCAAGTGGTGAGCGGTGAATGTGCAGAGGAGCTCAGTCATAAAACTGACAGTGGGTTAGACTAAGAAGTTAGTTTAATTTATTGTTTTATTTTATTTCACAAACTGCTGGGAAGGCTGAGATTAGTGGGGGCTCGCAGAATATCCAAGTCAAGGTATTTAAACCAAAGACATACCCTTTTCTAGAGCCCTTTCACTACCTTCTGGGTCAGCGGTATGAAATATCCTCTAGTTGAAGGCTGAGAAAAGAGGAGATTCAGACACATTATTTAGAGCTGAAGGTGTTCAGGAAAAGGATTATGTGTTCCTTTGTGCCTGCACAGCACCTGGCTAATGGGACTCCCTTGTATGGGGCAATATGGAGTAAGCATAATTAGCAAAAATACAGTATTTCTTGTTCAGTCAGAACACCTTCAGGAGACAGGCAGGTGGATTAGCCCTCACTTGTCAGGTTGATAGGTTGAGCCCTATCTAAGTAGTGAAGTATTTGTGCCTACTGATCTTGATTGATCTGATCCTGAGAAAAGATGTTCTTATGATACACATTCTCCTTCATATAGGAAATTCCATGAAATAGAACACCTCAGGAATGCTGTAAATTCAAGTACGGACATGCATTTGCCTCTCTTTCCGAGTAGTTTTGAGATGTTTCAGTGGTTACTGGAGCAGCAAACTCCAGCAGACTCTCAGGATGCCGCTGTATGGTTCTCAAACTCTGCACTTGTAACCACAGTGCACGAGTCTGCAGCACCACAAGAAGATGCAACAGAAGGACTAAACGTCAGCCTAACTGCTCACAACCAGCTACGGGGGTTTGGACAACACAGGTTTAGGGTTCTTACCCTGATGTGTCAGTTCTTAAGGTTTGCTGAGCCTGCGTGCTCCAACAAGTCCTGCTCCTTTCAGGTGTGCTCAGCTGACGTCAGCCTCAAGTACAGTATAGCCTATCTCAAGGAATACGAAGTCTTTGCTCACACCTATATAATGTTCATAAAAATTACATTTACTGACCAGATAGAGAAAGGAATGGCAATCTATCAAGCTACTTCTTTTCTTCTTCCCATTGCAAATCATTTTCTGCTTAGTTTGGGGAAAAAATCTATACTTAAGCATAGTTTTATATTGGCCAAAATACAGTAAACTTGACAGCAAATGTGTCCTGTGTATCTGTGGAAAACTGCACCACTTCCACTTAAAATCCTCCTGGAAATCCTCTTGAGAAGTATTGTATATTTTGTAGTATTGACCATACCAGATGCCACGAAAGGCCATGCTTGATTGTGCAAAGCCTCAGCTTCTTCACTGCACTTTAACACCTGAGATGCTCTTTTACATTTGGCATTTATATGAAAATCGAGTTCCTCATTCTTGAGTTTGAGTGCTTCCCATAGGTCTGGTTTTCTCGAAATTTGCTTGTTTTCTCAAATAATTTCCACCAAGAACAGCCTTTTGGATCAAGTAAGCTCTTTATTTTTTCTAGCAGAGGATTTTATTTTGTGACTCACTTCTGCTATCCCTTTATTTCAGTAGGAATTAGAACAGAGTTGACAAGGGCAGGGATGTTATTCCCTGCTCCTCTCTCCTCCGATGCATTTTTCAGAGTTGGAGAAAAAGAATTGTGTTACTTTAGAAGCAGTTTGATCTACCTGCAGAATCCTGTGCCTTGGCTTTCAGCTCTTCCTTTCAGGACTTAAAGGATCCCTTTGCCGGGGGGAGAACCCATCTATGTACGTTATGTGAACATTGCGTGTGTTAGATTTCCAGGATAACTGACTTTCAGAGGATTAGGCTGAAGCACTCTTAGAGGCACCAATGGGTATGCCTATTTGCTTACTATCTCACCAGTGAGGTAACTGGACTGGGGTGTGGCTGAGCAGCAGTAATCAAGTAGCAAACATCGGATTGTCCCATCTATCATGGCAAGGCTGCTGCGGGAGAGCTGCACCAGGAAAGCCAAGGAACTGGAAGCTGGAGGGCTACGAACAAGGAAGGCAAAGGTAATAAGGATGCAGCAACCAGGTTGGAAAAGATCTTTAAGATCATCCAGTCCAACCATTCCCCAGCACTGCCAAGGCCACACCAACCCATGACACTGAGGGTCTCATCTCCACGGTGTCTGAGCACTTGCAGGGACGGTGACTCCAGCCCTGCCCTGTGCAGTTCCAATGCCTGAGCACCCTTTGGGGAAGGAATTGTTCCTCAGCTCCATCCAAACCTGCCCTGGTGCAGCTGAGGCCGTTTCGTCTTGTCCCATCCGTTGTTTCTTGGGAGCAGAGCTCAGCCCCCCCCAGCTCCATCCTCCTCTCAAGCAGTTGTAGGCAGCCATAAAGTCTCCCCTGAGCCTTTTCTTCTGCCAATTACACCTCCCAGGTCCCTCAGCTGTTCCCCATCACACTGTGCTCCAGACCCTGCACAGCTCCATTGCCCTTCTCTGGCCCTGCTCCAGCATAGGAGATAAGGACTTGGCAAATGAAAGTACTTAAGTACACAGGCCCTTAAACATCCCTGGGACTACAACCGTACTTTCCCCTACAGCGTGAGGTGCTGGGCAAAGGGAAGAAAACCACTCCCTGCATCCAGCTGCTCGGTATATGAAAAGACAAAGGGCTCTCTGGGGAAAGAACTACGGAATTGTCTGGCAATGGGTAATGACATTATAGCGTACGCTGTGCTCCCAACAAGCCGCATCACCTTCTCATTTCAAGGAGCTGGGGTGGTTCAAGAGGCAGTTCTGGGGTGAGGGGCTGTACATGGAAATCTGTGCGATTAAAGGACAGAGGTAAAACATGTCCAGGTAAGTAACTAGGATTAATGGTAACAAAGAAAATCTGGAGCTGGTGGCAGAGCAACAATGGCAATAAGCAGTAGCTGGGTCTCATGCTGTTTCAGAAGGACTAGAAAGGGATGAGGATGAAGATGCCTGAATAAATCATGTAAATGGAAGAGAGCCCACCATGAAAAAGTACAGAGCGAGCAGTGTCAGCAAGTGCAAACATAGCTGGTGATGTGCAAGGAAAGGCAGAGGTCATGAGACCTTTCCAAACAAAGTAAATTAGGAGTTCAGTCACTTCACTCCTTCCACTGTTTTCCAACCTTCTAATGTTCTTGCAATTTTAATGATATTTTTCAAGTCAAACCAAGCAACCAGTGAACAGCATCACGCTGCTTAAAGTCAAGCACACGAATGCTGTAAATGACAAAGCAAAGCAGAAGATTATGAGACTGACAGCTCATGATTGTGACAACTATTTGTGATGCCTGTGTGATCACACGGGATGTCTGGGTACATCACTAAGTGTTTTTTCTGTTCATTTATTTAAAGGCATCTGGTTTTGTCACATATTCTCTGAAAATCTTTCGTTTGCTCTCAGTGCCAACCCTTGTTGACTAAGATATCTTTCACTCAATAGGTTTGCTCCCAAAAAAGCCCAGTCCTTCTCCCTCAATGAAGAAAACAGCATGTTTAATGTTTTGCAAGGTTAAAAGTTATTTTTTACTTATTTATATAGGCAGAGAGCTTCTCAATAGTACTACAATTGATTAAAATAAATTACCAGCTACTCAGCAAGTCAAAGGATGCCTGTGAGTAGTATTCAATCAAATGGGAGGGATGCAGATGTAAGAATCACAGCAGCACCCATGCCACAAAATAATTAGGGTATTTCCTAGCAAAAAAAAAACCCTTCTCAGTGCCATTTGGGGCGTCAGAACAGTGCAGCTGATGCTAAAGATTATGATTTGTTCTCAAGTTCCCAGATTTGCATGTTGCTGTAGCAAAACCTCGTCTTTTGAATTCCTAATAACACAAAAAGCTTCTTCCAGGGAAAATAATGCATAATACATGAAGTATTAAGAATGATAATTAGAACTTCTCAGATTTAAAGACCGTGCAAAAATCTTGCATTAGATCCATATGATACGGGTGATTTAGGTGATAATGTCTATGCTATAAACTGGAGTCAAGTCTAGACATCATTGGTGTCAACAGGACTACAAATCAAGAGTGTCTACATTTGTGACTGAACTCCGATCATCAAATAGGAGGTAAAAGGCAGTCTGCAAACTTGAGAGATGCAAATATATTTCCAATATTAGAACAGAAAGTGCAGGTAGCTAAGGAAATACCTTTGATTGCTTTGCAAGCCTGAATTTTGAGTGAACTGTCACCTGAATCATGAATTAATCAGGCTATCCAGACCTAGTTTTGATCTAATACTTGCTGTTATATCAACAAATAATACTTTGGGACTAATGGAAATTATTTCCCATGTGCACTTCAAAATAGGCTCCAGTGATCAATCCTCCAAGAGATCTGTATTATCAATATGCTGCTACCAACACCCAAAGTAGCTACACAGATGAACACACTGAAATTCCCAGAAGAACTAGCAGGGGGAGAAAATATAATTTTCTGATTTCATTTACAGCCTAAAATAGCCTGTCTGCTGGGAGCTCTCTGGAAAAACAGTGATTATGAAGGCTATGGTCTTACGTACTTTCCATCAGTGTTGCAGCATACTACACATACTCACAGGGTACTTTTAGTCACAGATTCTGCCAGGCAGAAATGCAGTGGAGTTAATCACATGTCAAATTAAACAAAAGCAATAAAGTTTCTAGGCTTGGGGGGTTGCAGCCACTGAATGTTTTGTTACCTTTCCCAGGTAACCTTTCTAAGATTGCATATGGGGACAGTAAAGGCAAAGGGCAATGGTGGCCTTTTTTAACCTGGGTCAAACAACCTACATATGTATTTGCAGTTAACAGATGGAAGCAGGCTGAGAAAACTGGCTATATTTAGATTATATTAAAAATTAAAGCTCCTTTGGAACAGGTTTCCTAGAAAGGTGGTGGATGTACCATCCCTGCAGACACCCAAGGCTAGGATTGATGTGGTTCTGACAACCTGATCTAGTTGAAGATGTCCCTGCTCATTGTATGGGGGTTGGACTAGATGAGCTTTGGAGGTCCCTTCCAACCCAAACTATTCTATGATTCTAAGTTAGTCTACTGTCCTGGGTTCAGCAGTAGCAACCATTTTTCTCCTTCTTGGTAGCTGGTGCAGTGCTGCGTTTTTTGACTTTTGGCCTGGGAACAGTGCTGATAACACCAATGTTTTCAGTTACTGCTTAGAACGTTTTGGTCTGGCC
>JANRGW010017910.1:0-24010 GCA_024733675.1 Psilopsiagon aymara
AGGAGCAGAGGGAAGAAAAAGGGGGAAGTGAGTGAACAAACTGCGTGGCTGATTTATGGCTTAAACCACGACAACCAACAGCTAAAACATTGGTTTATTATCAACACTGTTTTAGTCACATATCTAAAAAGCAGCACCATACGGGCTGCTATGAAGGAAATGAACTTTGCAACTAGATCTAGTATGTGTCCCTGAACATCTCCAAATTCTGTCATTTCACTGCTCGCAGAGTAAATAGAGAATACTAGCTTTTAAGGAAGTGAATCTTTCTTCTTGGCTAAGCCTTCCAGATTCAAAAGCAAGTATTTGAAGCACAAGGCTGTTTTCAGCAAAGGCATTTGTTCTTTTGCCTCAGAGCAGTTGGGCTTTGCCCCAGTGCAGTTGGACTGTCAGATTATTTCACACTGCTTTCCTGAAGTGAACAAGCTGTTCTTTGACTTCATGTCCACTGAAACCAGGCAGAATTACTTCTTACTCCAAGTTGTCTTCAGGTTGTCTCTTTGTATTAAGAGACCTAGATGATATTAGTCTGTGGGGTTAGGTATTGTGCAAAAGCTGAATGATGTACCAATCCAAGTTGCAGAGTAACAGGAGTTATTCTTGAATTTTTAGTGAGGGGTCTACTTCCTGTAAAAGATTACATCCCTGAAGTTTGGTTCTGCGATTACATACTTGGCTAACCACTATGGTAAATCAGTATGTCTTCCTTCTAAGACAGAAGACCTATTTATCTTACATGACTCGTTGTGTCAAATGTTACCTCAGGTTGACTTGAAGTATTGGGAATCTTTCTGTGTTCTCCAGGAAGTCATTCCTTTGGTGAGTGGTTAACACTGCTCAGATTTGCTGTGATAGTCCTGTTCGGTGCTTGTACTTCCCCGAATCCTCCAAGAAATCGACATTAGATGTGTTCTATAGGAGCTGGGAAGATCTTTTCCACTGTCATGTTATGCAACAATTGTGGCTTTGGTTAGAAAAGGTTTTACATTGATGCTCTCGGGCTCTGGAGTCTTTGAAATGATTGATAGCTTAGGTATGATGGGCAATTTCATTGCCTGTGACTGGATTGACAGGTAACATGATGCAGAGTAATTTCTCTTTTAATAAGCAAATTTGTATTTTGGGGATAGGTACATGTAAGTTCACCTGTCAGTAGTTTATCCATGTGCAGCTTCAAATGCTGATATGCAAATTCAAGGTATCTTGCTTCTAAACCATAAGCAGCAGGCATAATATTCTAATTACTAGCAAGAATGACTTGGAAGTGAGGAATCTATCT
The DNA here is from genome assembly GCA_024733675.1 of Psilopsiagon aymara. Classification (NCBI taxonomy): domain Eukaryota; kingdom Metazoa; phylum Chordata; class Aves; order Psittaciformes; family Psittacidae; genus Psilopsiagon; species Psilopsiagon aymara. Next base: position 1,280 of record JANRGW010017910.1, read on the forward strand.
GTTTCCTTCATCCAGCAACAGGAAACTCTTCTGCTTTGTAACCGGACTTCCCTGGGTACACTCCTGATTACACCAGAGTGTCAGGCCATACTTAACGTTTTTCAGTTTCCATTGTCTTTGAGTCTTTCTAGCCCAAAGACAGGCAAGGAATGTCACTGTTGTTTGTTTTGATTTTTTTTTTTGGTATTTTTTTCTTTTCCCCTTAATATACATGTATAGATGAGAAGAGTTTGATACTTGCATCTTTCTGCAATTTTTGTGTGAAAGGTAGAGAAAATTCAAGGCCCTGATTAGCCTTGGTGTCTTTCACATATGTATGCACACCTTTTTTATCAAAGATGGTTGAATGCATTTTTCATTGTGTGTAACAATGTTCTCTACTCTCAGGTGACAAGGTGTTCAGCACTCTGTGAGCACCACATCGCTCAGGTTTTGATTCTTGCTAAATAAACTTCCTGTAGTGATATTCCATCTCTGTTTCCTGTTATGGGTGAAATGTAGTAGTGTTTTTCAGTCCCAGTAATCTGCCTTCTTCTGTCTCAAGTAACTGAATTGTGAGGCTTTCTGTGAGTTGGAATTCATATTAGGTTATTTAATGCATGCTGGGGCAGGGCTTCAGAAGCACGTAAAAGGGTGTTCTTGGCTGATATTTTCTTCAAAACTACTGTATAACCAAAGATGCTCTTGGAAATCACCATCTAGTGCCTTTCATACCATTGAATTCTTCTCACTGTTATATTAAGATGATGTTCTGTGTGTGGGCTATATAAGAATACCACAAAACTAAAGAGATTTATGTATTAAAGTTTAAAGAATGTCCCTTTTTAAGCTATAGCTGAGAACAGGTTATGGAAGGATTGTTTTGCGTGGCAGTAGTACTACTTCATAAAAATGACTTTTATGAGTTTATATGTGTGGAGGCACAGGAACTTAAATCACTTAGTGGAGACATTTCACTCAGACATAAAGTAGCTGTATGGGTGTTTCATTTATAGCTTTGTCACTTGTGGTTTAGAGCAATAAACACTTCACTGAATACAAAATGGGGATGTCCCTGTTTTGACAGGTTGTCTGTTACCATGGTAACTAAAGATAGTGAACTCCTTTATTGGAAGTGTTGTGGTATGATGATGGAAAGTATTTTCTAAGTTGGAGCATTAAGTTTGTTTTCTGGTATCTGGCACAAGAAAAATGTCTTTTTTGTACAGCTGTCAGGCTGAAGAGAAAACAATAGGCAAAATCTTTGAAATCTGATCGGTCTGTGTTTCGATTTGATGGTCCAGGATAATGATACATTCAGTAGGTGAAATAAGAAAAAGTGGGAGATGAGCTGTTTGCTTCCTCCTCTGTGAGTCACCCATGATAATGTAGCCTGATGCTACACATGTTCTTACATTACATGATGTGGCCACTGCTATATGTCCTGTGTTTTCTGCAATGAGAATCAGGGTTACATCTGCAGTTGATGTAGAATATATGTTTTATATCATGCTTATGGGGCAGCTCAGTCAGCACAGGAGTAGTCATTGTAAGATTCTGAAATACAGCTTTGGGTTTTTTTTTTAGAAACTGTAGTAGTGGACAGTATGGATGCTGCTGTTTTATAAAGTGGTAGTTCCTGACACACTTACAAAAATTAAAAACCTTCAGATATGGAGATAACATGATTCTGTTTCTCTAACAAAAAATGCAGTAACTAAAGTTGGATCTGCGTGTATGTGTTAACTAACAGGATCTCCCCTGTTCAAGTCCGTAAGGTCAGGCTAATCTGGGGAAAAGAAAAGCTGAAGGGCATTAACTTGTAGTTCCTCCTTATTTATGAGTGTCTTAAGCATTGCATATTAAATCTGAACCTTATATTTTTATTTTCTGCATTTAAAGCAGCATGCTCTTGCATTTCTTCTCCTGCCTCCCGTTAAGGAACTTGTATGTGATGCATAAGATTATTCCTATAGAAAGCAGGTAATACAGTTTTCATTTGAGATTTTTATGTGAAGTGGAGTAATGTAGTGAGTTCTGTGTAGTGTGTTGACCAAAGTGAGGATGATTGTGATGGATGACGTGAGTTATACCTCTCTGCCTGGTAGAAGAGTTAGAGGAGGCTCTTTGGTTATCTGTTACTGTAGTAAGCTTACTTTATTTGCCCTGTTAGGTTTGGCAGTAGCATCAAACCAATAAAAATGTTAAAAAACAGATCATGCACGTCTGTCTCAGTAGTAAACTGATCTTCAAGGAGATTAGCTAATATAACTTAACTGTACAAAGAGCCTGCATTTTAGGATGTATGAGTAAATTTTCAGGTAATTTCCATAAGAATTAGAGATCCAGGTAATGGCAAATGGCTTGGCTTTAAAACACTGATTTGTGTGTTTTGTTGACTTTTAAAAGGAAAGCCCCTTTTCTTGCTAGCTTTTTGAACATTACAGATAGCTGCAAAATGTTTTGTCAGAATATTTAGAAAACATTCACAAAAATAACTTGAAATGCAGTGGCTGTTTATCGCAGTTTTTTTTTGCCTGGAGATCAGATACATGAAGTTGTGTAAACCTGTAACTGTATTTCTTGTCACATCTGTGTTGTTTACACAGGTCAGTTTACTTTAAAAGGTATATGAAGATGTAGAGAAAGGTAGAATGTATTTAGTTTAAAGGGGGAAAAAAAGTCATTTGTAGTGAAGATTAATCTTTCACTGAATATAGAGTTCAAACATCTACTTCAAGTATGTGAACTTGGTATACCTAGAACTAAGTTCTAATGCTGTATTTGCTGTTCATCATGGGATGGAAAATCGGTGCAGAATCTTATTTCTGTCTCAAAAAATGTAATCTCTGCTTACTTATCATGGTCTGTATGTTGGTGAGCAACCCTACATTGAACTAAAGTTATCAGCCAGCTCTGGGAAGTGTTTTGCTTACTCTTTTGCAACATTGCATTCCCTGCTAATTAGATACATCCGACTCCCTGGTGCCTTTGAAACAAGTCAATGCTTGAGAAGATACATTTGGTCTTGTACAGTGACAATTTTCCTCATCAACAAAAGTTTCAGGTGATAATTTGCACTGGTAATCTAATTTTATCTTTTTCAAAGGTAGGCTGTGGTAGGAGAAGATTCCTCCTGCAATTTGAGTGTTTGCTTGAAGACCTTCTGGTCTTAAATGATGTTACCAAACCACTGTAATTTTTGGCGAAAACAAAGCGTTCTTCTTAGTGGTTGCTCATGAATCCCTTTAACAGGGAAAGCATATAATTTTGTATATGTTTAGAGACACCCATATTTGCATTATTTCCACTTCTCATTTAGCAATGCACTAGGTGTGATGTCTTTGTCTTTCACTTCAGAAGCCTCTTCTGAATCACTGTTTTTGAGAACTTGTTTCAGAGCTTTTTGCCCTTTTTTGACTGAATTTGAGTTCTGTGGCTCCCTCCCTCAAATGAAGCCAGTTGTTCAGACCATTAGATACAAATGTGTGAAGTCTCATTGTTTGCATTAGAAAGAAGTCTTTGTCCAAGAGTTTACACGTCTTTTACAAAAGGAGACCCAACCCCAAACTGTATATTCAGCTAGTACTAACCTTACTCTGTTGAATAGGCTGTATCTAATAATATTCTGGTAGAATGTGAATTAGTTTTAGAAGCGTTTCTTGAACTCACGACACTGTTTCTGCAAAGTAAACTTTCCCTCCCTGGATCTTAGAATAATAGTAGGTGTTATGGTGCTTGGAGTTTAATAGTAACTTCATCTTATTAATGTTTCTCAGGTTTTGTATTCCTGCTTTTATTGTGTTTGTAGCTAAAAGCTGAAGGGAGTTGAGAGACAGACTTAACATCCCCTGCATAAGCCTCATTTCCTTAGGAAACCAGCTGGGGAAAGGTGAAGATATCCTGTTAAAGCCAAAGAGCTAGCAGTTCAGAAGATGCTGCAAGAACTGAGTTCTGACAAGGTTTCTGGAAATAATCGGTCCAATAGAAGAACTGTACAAGTATTCAAAGTTAGAAAAAGCAGGCAGTACAATAAAAATGTTGCCCACCAGACTAGTGTGGGACACATATTACAGACGAGATAAAAATTTGTCAGTGCTCAGACCATGTTAGGCTAAGTGGGATCAGGCTCTTTAGGAATTCAAGCCTCAGTAACTTATTGCTCACAGGGCTACTTGTTCCTTTCCTCATCCAGAAATTTCAAAGGAAAATTTCAAAGTGGAGCTTAGTTTTTAATTATTTGTTATATCAGTTAAAGATAAATCAAAAGGTGGTTGTTGGTGGAAGATAATTTACTGAAAATAGAAATCAGATTTAATAAATAGGGCAGTGTTATTTCTAAAGCAAAGCAATATACATTCTTTGTTAGAACTGAGAAGCTGCCTAGGTTTTCTTTCTTTCTGTGAGCAGTCTGAGGAACTCTGATGTTGATTCAGGGTGCAAAGTTTTGTCATCTTAATTTTTATACCTTCCTTGAGAATAAATGAAAATTTTTTTTCCAAGACAGCTGGGAAGTTTTGTTCAGTTTGATGTGTTCAGAAGAATGTTTATTTAACATAGACTGTTTATTTTGAAGTCTGTTCTTCCCTTCCTATCCAGAAGCTGGCAAAAGTGATTTGTTTGCAAACAAGAAGGGGAATTGTCGGTGAGCAGGAAACTTTCTCCCTGCCAGCCTCCCAAGCTTTTTTCTAATTTCTTGGATATTATGTCAACTGTTGAATAGGAAGTAACTTGAAAATGATATAATATTCACTGTTGTTTTCTTTTGTCTGTTATTGCCTTTTGAGACTTTTGCAAAGCCGTATTACTATCCCCCAGCAACAATAACAGTATATGTCCATAAGTTCCAGTTTCTTCCAACTTCAGTTTGGAAGGAAGAGTTCTGAGATCCAGCAGTTACAGCCAAGCTGTGTTCACTGTATCAGTAACTTACCTGCATAAAATTTGGGAGAATTGGGACCCTAGTGGAAGGTGGAGGATGATGGTACTGAAAGGTTCTTCAGTAGTAAATTATGCTTTTGTAGGTCCCAGTACGTAAAAGCTTTTTGAAGGACATTTCATGTTATTGCAGAAGTTCCTCCAGAGGCTCTTCAAATCATAGGATCAACTAGGTTGGAAAAGACCTTTAAGATCATCAAGTCCAACCTTAACCCCAGGACTGCCAAGGCTACCACTAAATCATGTCACTAAGGCCCTCATCTGCATAGTTTTTGAACACTTCCAGGGATGGTGATTCTACCACTGCCCTGGGTGGCCTGTTCCAATACCTGATCATCTTCTCTGTAAAGAAATTTTTCCTAATCTAATCCTCCCCTGTGCAGCTTGAGGCTGTTACCTCTTGTCCTATTGCTTGTTACTTGGGAGGAGAGACCGACCTCCACCTCATTGCAACCTCATTTCAGGTAGCTATACAGAGCGGTAAGGTCACCCCGAGCCTTCTCTTCCCTAGGCTAAACAACCCCAGTTCCCTCAGCCGTTCCTTAAAAGACATCCTCCTGATCATTTACCAGCTTTGCTACAGTAGATGGAACAGTACCAAAAAAAAAAGAAATAACTTTTTTTGCCAAACTTGCAATTCAGAAATGTCAGTAGGTCATTACATTAGTCACTAAAGTTTTGGTCTTAATCACAGATTTCAAAATGAGACGTGACTATCAGTTTTTTCAAGTGTAATACTGACATGGTGTTTGGTATGTGACTCTTCAGAGGGGCTAGAAGCTGATGGATTCCTGACTGATCAGATCACTGTGTGCACCATCAGTCAGTGCTGTTGTGCCTGATACTGAGCAGTATTAGAGGGACATCATTGCAGTAGGTAGATAATTCATCTAACCTATGGTGATGGTGAATCTCTATTTATTCCCTTTTTCCTCTTCATTCTGCCCTTGCTTCCCTTTTCTCTGGTTTCCTCCCTCTTCTATTTTTTATGGTATTTATCCATTTTCATTTTGCTTTGCATTGATACAAATTCAGTGAATGAAGATCGTCCTTAAATCTGATTTTTTTTCCTGACCTTTCAAACCTGTTTTAGAGGTATTCTGAGTAGCAGTTGCTAGCCTTCTTTCAGCAGAAACATGTTTCTTGTGCATCCTTTGGAGGCATAGAGCACTTCCCCTGTGCTTCTGTCGTTTCTGTGTAGGATGCGTTAATGGCTCTGCAAAGTAGAAAAGTATCAAAATCAAATAAATATTGGAGAATTCAGGAATTTGGACTGTCCAAGTATTTCAGGTAGTACTCACTGGCAGTGCTTGTGCATTTGAGGTAAGGTTGAAATACTGTTTTGTTTTCCAAGTTCAACAATTTTTTTCCTGTTTACAAAGAAAAGGGCTTGAGGATCCTCTTACCCTATTATTTGTCGTATCCTTGATGATATAACAAGCCTCTGGAACATCTGTCGTTCAAATTCCCAAGATTGTACCATGCATTTCTTTGACTTGATTAAGATGAACTGTCTGTGAATTTTGCCAGTACAAGTTGTGGGAAGCCTGTCTTCACTATGTCTTCCTAAAAGTATCAGCATTTTGTTTAACTTTTTGTGGCTGTTGGGCTGCAAAAGTCTTTCTTCTCTGTAACACATTATTTAAAAGCTTTTTATGTAAATGTCTTCAAGCTACTTTAGAAGTTAGGAAGCATATAGCCTGTGTTTGCTATAATGGGGTTGATAAGGTTTTTTCAGAACTTCATACCATGTGTTTTATGCCTATCAAAGAAATGTTTTTCTTTCAAGGTGTTCAATGTTAGTTCTCCTTTGGTCTCTTGTTCAGTTCTAGCTCTTGCCTTCTGTATAGGAGCTGACTTAAAATGGGAATATATTTTGTGGTGTTTTCTGTCTTCTGGCATCAGGATTTCCATAATCATGTTTTTAAAGGTAGGGGAGACCTCAGATACACTTCTGTTCCCTTTTACAAACAGAGGCGTAAGGTGGAATGGGAATTGTCTTCTCGCTTCCATGAAGAGCTTTTCCAAAGTCCTAAACAGTGACAAGAATCCAAGAATCACAGAATCTGAGAATGGATTCTTGGAATCCAAGAATCACAGAATCTGAGAGTGGTTTGTGTTGGAAGGGACCTTAGAGATAATCTAGTACCAACCCCCTGTGCTATGGGCAGGGACACCGTCCAGCCTGGCCTTGAATGCTGCCAGGGATGGGGCAGCCACAGCTTCTCTGGGCAGCCTGTGCCAGTGCCTCACTACTCCTGTAGTGGAGAATTTTTTCCTAATGTCTACTCTAAATTGCCCTCTTTCAATTTAAAGCCATTCCCCCTTGTCCTGTCACTACGTGCCCTTGTAAAATGCCTTTCTCTGGATTTCTTGTCGGCCCCTTCAGGCACTGGAAGCTGCTCTGAGGTCTCCCTGGAGCCTTCTCCAGGCTGACCAGTCCTTGGTAGTTTAAAACTTCTGCTGTTTGAGATTGCTTGAGAACTTTTATATGAAAAGGACTTCACAGCAGGTGAAGTCTTTAGCACAAGCTCCTGTTTTGAAAGGATAAAGTGGTACTGTACTCTGCCACCTGTGTGTCTGTATCTTTCACACTGACAGTATGTTTCTAACTCTGAACATGTAAAGTTCTACTTCTGAATACTTGAAATTATTTACTTATTAACTTTACGTGCAGGTTCTATAATGGTAGATGTAAAGCATTTTAAGTGGCATAATTACTGATGTTCTTTGTGATCTGTATTGTTTCTTCTGTGCGGACCTGAAAATTGTATCTTTTGTAGCAGATCAACAGAGTGCTTATATTCAAGGCTTTGCATGTATGATTAACAATACTTACAGCTCAAATGTATTTTTATCAGGGGTTTGTAAGTGAAAAGGCAGTTTATCACCGTTCTCATTAATTTGGAATGTAAGTTGCATTAACAGCTTGCTTCTGGAATTTCAAGGGCAAGCAAGAGATGGCATGTGACCTTTCATGGGAAAGGATTTATGTAAGAAGGGAGTTTAGGGGACTAGGGTTCAGGAAACAGCAAATTATGCCAAAATTTTAATATGTTGCATGTTTGTATTGTTTAAAGAAAAAGATGGGAAAAAGGAAAGGAGAAAGAGGGAAGATCACATGAGGCTAGCTGGGGAGAAAAGTTGCTTTTTCCTTTGTAGCTTACAATACAGATTGTTCATTGAGCATTCTTTCAGGCTGAAATTTCAGGTTTGGTCTTGGGCAAATTCAGTATGTCTATGGATTGTACTGGGACAAGGATGTAATGTCTAGAAGTTTGAAGCCTGATTTACTGTGAGGTCAGCTTGGATTTTTAATGGATTAAAGAGTTAAACCATCTTAAAGGTAAAGATATTATTGGATGATAACGATTACTATTATCACCTGGCACCCTTCATGAAAATGAAATTGTAGTTCATTGCTGTAAGTTTAAAGCTACAGCTTTCAAAATATTTCAATATATTGCTGCAATATATTAACAATATGGGTAAGTCACTCTTAATAAAGGGAGTGGAATGAAGAGCAAAGCCTCTGAAATCTTTGTAGATCTACTATCTGTAAAATGTGCTGGCAGGCACTAACTGCAGAGGTTACTGTTGGTGTTCACTAGCGATTTGGTGTGTGTGTGTTTGTGTGTTTTAAAAGTGGTTTCACATTTGGTTAATTTAATTTAGTTAATAGGAATTTCACTTGGCTGCTGAAGAAATATCCTTCTAGTGTTAAGAATTAATAAAAGGGGCTTGAAAGAAGCCTTTGGAAAAGATAGATGCAGAGTGGAGGGGGGATAGATGGGATCTGAAACTTACTAATGAAAAATCTAATCATCTTATTTTTTGTATCAGAAAAAATAGTGAGGGCTGTTACTTGTCCAGTGGAAGCAATAGAGATCAGAATGGGATAGAAATTATTGAGATAATAATTTAACCAAGTGAGCTGTACGGTATAATGGAATAGGAAATGGCAGTCTGTTTCAATGTCAAGTGTATTCGCTTTTGAAACCCACCTGATGTAGTGAGTCTCAGTCCATGTAAACTCAAGAGTAACTGTACCCATTATACAAAGTAGAGGAGACCAGTGGATACATTAAATGAATACTGAAGCCATAGGCTTTACTGGAAGTGCAGAATTGTACATATAAGTGTTCTCCTCTGCGCCTTCCTGGTTTAGATTTTCTGATTTGGTCTTTAATGGAGGTCTTGAATTTTGTTAAATAATTATAATAGGTTCCTTTACATGTAGTAAAACTTTGTATTATTGATGAAACATGCTCTCAAATACTTGGTCAGAAGAATTTAAAAAACCCATCAACCTCTGTGTTTGAGAAATCATTAAAAAATACAGATATGAGTGAAACCTGATTTAACAATGTTAACATATGGTATGTGGCCTTGGTATTTTTGGAAACTTGTCAGTAGTTATCAGTAGCTTATTTTGAAAGAAATGATAGCTGTTGTTGAAATCACATGATCTGATGTTTTTTTTTCTTTCTCCTTGTTGTGCTAAACCAGTTGAGAATGTGAAACCATTTAAGTGCTGAGTTGAAGTCACCTCTTGAATAATCTATTATCTTCAGACATAACTGCTCTGCTGAAAGATGGATAGCTTTTATGTATTCAGTTGAAGGCAGGTAGCGTTGACACCTGCTTATCCCAACCCATAGGATTTAGGGACTTACTACAATTCTACTGTTATTTAACTAGTTGGATTGAAAAACACCAACAGAGAGTCAACAGTACTTACACGATAAAGTATTGGAAAAATGTGATAAGCATACTGTACTGAATTGGGTTTATCATTAAACGATGTCCTGAGTTCAGCAGCAGCAGTCATTTTTCTCCTTCTTAGTAGCTGCTGCAGTGCTGTGTGTTTGACTTTCGGGCTGGGAACAGCGCTGATAACACCAATGTTTTCAGTTGCTGCTCAGTAATGTTTAGTCTGACCAGGGACTTTCTGAGTCTCATGTTCTGCCAGGGAGGAAGGGAAGCTGGGAGGAAGCAGAGACAGGACACCTGACCCAAACTGACCAAAGAGGTATTCCATACCATAGCACGTATGCCCGCGATGGAAAAATGGAGGGCAGAGCCCCGTAGGGTGGGGGTTCACTGCTGGGTCAAGCTTGGTATCGGATGGTGAGCGGCTGTATTCTCTTCCCTTGTATTTCCCTTGTCCTTGTTATTATTGGCGGTAGTAGTTGTGGTTTGTCTTATACCTTAGCTACTGGAGTGTTCTTATCTCAACCCGTGGGAGTTGCATTCTTTCAGTTCTCCTTCCCATCCCTCCAGGAGCAGAGGGAAGAAAGAGAGGGGGGTGAGTGAGCGAACTGCATGAGAGGCTTAAACCACGAAAACAAGAGTGCAGCTACTAAGTGTTCTCTTGTACAGGTTTTAATCTTGTGTAGCAGTATTAAGCCAGTTACTTTGTATATGCATTCATGTAAAGGAATAGTGTCCATAAGACAGAATTTTTCTATCTTTTTGTTTCTATATAAGGAATAAATGTAAATTTCTGTATTAAAGTGAAGTAAACTTATAATCAAAGTAAGATGCTGCTTCTGCCAAGAGCTGGCCAGGTCCTCACTGCCTGTGGAATGGAGATTCTTTGAGTGTTCCTAGTCTAAACTTTTCACAAAGAACACAACTTGCAGTTGAGTAACTTGTGTATTTGAAAATAATGGGTTTATTTATTTTATTTATTTATCAAATTGCAGTGAATTTTACTTTGTAATTGGAAACTTACAAAGCTGAGGTTTTGAAGAACTGCACTGATTTAAAAAGAGTGCAGATTAATTAAAAGAAACAAACCCCAACAACAGAGGACAAAATCTTCCCTTCCCCCTGCCTGAAAGCAAAACAAATTCTGGATGGAAGAAACTATTTCCCATCTATCCCATGTAGTTTATACAATTTAAGAAGCCATGTGAAATAGTTAGTTAGATTTTAGGCATTATAAGTAGATTTGTAAATCTCTATCACAGGACTTCCGTGTGGGAGGATTAACGGTGCTTGTTTTGGGGATTTTTAAATTTTTTATTCACATTTTTTTATTCACATCCGCTGAATGCGAATACTTATTTTTCTCTCTTTTTTTTTTTTCTGATGCTCCTATCTTTGATACAGAACTATTAACCTTTTTATTTTTCCTTGAAAATGTTGCATTTCTGTGGTGTATTCTTCACGTATCCTTCCGTAAACTATTTTTTTCCAACTTTGATCTTTCTGAAGATTCACCTTTACTGGTCTGGGCCTTAACTTTGTTTAGTATCTGGAATGTTCTTGAGGCTTCTGTTCAGAAGGTCCCCTTTGTAATTTTTCTGAAAACTTGGATACCAAATTGGTGGCTGCTTGAGGTAAATGGGAGTGTGTTTTGTTTTTCCAGAATGTTTTTTCAGCGGTGGCCTCTTAAGATGGAAAAATCCGGAATAGCTGTACTGGCCATAAATTGCCGAGTTTTGGGAGCAGGGTGAAGTTGTATGAGAGGAGGTTGGGAACTACCTTGTGCCAGTCACAGCTGCTTAAAGCAAGCTTTGAAACTAGTGTTTCAAAACCAGAAGTGAACCAGTTTGTGCATATTGTTTGTAGTTTTTGTATGTCTTATCTCAGTAAATTGCTAAAAATACATTATTAAATTCAAATTAGATGAGTTGGCGTTCAGTTAGTTTCAAAAGCATGACCTCAATTAGACCATGATCAAGTGGCCAGTTAACGGGCAATTTTGTAAGCATCCTCTACCTGCTTTCAGTACTCAGGGGGAAAAAATTTGAAGCATATAGGAGTGTTGTACCAAAATCTGTTTGGTAGTAGAGAGGAGTAAACAATTTGAAAGTAGAAGGATTTAAGGGTCCATGCTAAAAATCTAGTTGAAGGATTCACCATGGCATTGAGTTGAAAAGAATAACAAACTCACAGAAAACAGCAAAATCATAGAATCATAGAATAGTTCGAGTTGGAAAGGTCCTTAAGATCATCTAGTTCCAATCCCCCTGCCATGGGCAGGGACGCCTCCCACTAAACCATGTCACCCAAGGCTCTGTCCAACCTGGCCTTGAACTAATTTTTTCTAAATAGTGTTGGAACACTTCATATATAATGATTTCTGGGTATGGCCTCAGCATGTGAAACTTTCACGTAACTATTAGATATTTTGGAACGATTTCTCTTTGATCCTAGAAATGCCCTGAAGTGCAAATTCAGTGGCCACTTAAAGGAACAAGAGGAAAGACAAGTTCTCTGAGTGGGTTACCAAACATGAAGGGTAAGAGGAGAACATAGAAGGCTAAAGGCTGTTTAATGCATGCTAGCAGCAAAATATACATTTCTACCATGTCTAGTTGAAAATGTCCTATTGTGCTTTTTTACATGGAAGAAGGAAACAGGGACTGGATGCCTATAGAAGAAAGGAGCAGAAGTGTGTTTACCTGCTTTAGGAGGGGAGGGTGTGTGACTGCTCTTCTGAGAGCTGTTTAGGGAAGGATTGATAAAGTCTGTCTATTAATGCCTCCTATTTTTAGAAGGATGTCATGATGAAATGGTAGGGGCAGAGGAGTGATAATTCCGTAGAAGATGCTGTGTAAGTGTAAAAAAGATTACTTGAGGCAGCACTTGAACAAGTGAAATTGTTATTGGTGATCCTATTCAGTTCTTACAGTCTAGTAGATACGGAGCTCTCTTTCCTCAACAGGAAGTGCAGCTGTAACCGTATCTCTGTTTGTTCCTTGCTTTCTGGTGCATCCTAACTCTGCTTTCTCGGCACCTCTGCAGCTTCTTTTGGAATGTAGTATCTCCTTTGCCTTTTAACTTGCTGATTACATCTCTTAGTGCTACGCATCTCCTAGCTAACCCAGTCTAATTGCAATTCTTCAGCATGCTGCCTTGGGGAATCATAATCAGTATGTGCTGTTGTGGAGGTAAGGTTGCAGTTTGGAGTTCACTGTGTGTAGTTTACATGCCCATTGTACCAAGAGCATCTATTCCTAAATTGTTTTCCGGAGAAAAATCATAGAATGTTATGTATAAAAATACATAAAGTAGAGAAAATACATCTTACTGAGTTGTCAGATTAGTTCTACCTAAAGGCCTTGTAAAATTTATTGTGGGTTTTAAGATAAGTGGCTTTTTGAGTGGCAAACTCAAACTGTAAATTAGCAGGAAGCTTAGAGAAGGATATTTTTTTCTACCGCAACATTGATTTATAAATTGCTTTAATCTAGCAGACTTGAGTTGTGTCAGACTGAAAATGGGATTTTATGCTAAAGCCAGGAAAATAGCGTATTTGTTGCTGCTGCTTGGGTGTCTGTAGAAGATGAAATGCATAGGGACTGCTGCTACTATTGCAGAATTTTTTAATTTTTAAATTAAAATAATTTTTTAAATGGTTGCAAATTCACACTTTGCCGTTTAGGAGGCTTTATGTGTAGTTCAATAGAAAAATTACTTCTTCAGTGTGTTTTTATTTTAAATCAGATTTGTACCCATGCTTGCAGTGATACCTCTTGCTTCCTTTATCTACCCTGTTTTTCCTGTGATCCCCTTGCTGGCCAAGAGAATACAAATACAGTGGGTTTCTAGAGCTGTATGTGTCCTGTTTGCTTGGTTTCAATATACCTGCTGGTTGCCTGGGAGGGTGCTGCCTTACAGTAACTCTTCAGCTCTCCTGCTTTTGCCTTCTCTTTTTAGTAGGGGTAAGAACTTGGGCCTCTTGTCTCTGCTCAGTGTGTGTGTTTTGTTTGCGCATTTCATGTTTTAGTTCCTGTACCATTCGGAATGACAGCTGAGTATTTGTGGCTTCCTATGTATAGCATGGTAGCTTTAAAAAAAAGGAGAGAGCATAGAAAAAAATAAAATGTCAATTGTGTAGTTCTTTTCTGTCTGTTTTTCTGCATAGAAAATCACTGCTGACTTGTCCAAGGAACAAACTAGGAATACTGGCAGGGAGCTAGTGTCCTGGATAAATCATGTTTTTTTAATCTGTAGACTTCTTTGAAGACCACTTGTTGACAAATGCTAGATTTCTGTTTTAATATCACACCACCCATTATGTTAGATTTTAACTTAATACTCTTTGTGGAGAGAGACTAGAATTACCAGTAATCATCTGTCACTTTGAAAACATGCATGATGAGCATAAGCTGCACACAGCTTGCAGCTTCGTTTCATATAGTGACTCCTTGTGTCACTACTGGAGAATATTAAGATTGTATTTATTGCATGACTTACAAGATACATTTGAGGAGCCTGTTATGCCTCTTGTTGTGAAAAATTTCTTAATACTGGGTATATGCTGAAAATAATCTCAAATTTATGGCAATTTAAATTCCACCAGAATGATTTTAAGTAATTGAATTTTATCTTTCAGCAGCACCAACAGAAGGATTGGGAAAAATAATACAAAGATTTCCTCAGAAGGACTGGGAAGATACTCCTTTTCCACAGGGAATAGAATTGGTAAGTTTGCATTACATTTTATAACTTCTAGAATTTTTTTCGCATGCAGTTGGAAGATACATCTGCCTTCATGCAATTATCTGTATTATCTGGCCTGACAGAAAATGGATAGAAATTGAGTAGAGGGGATAGGTAATAGCTTTAAGAATAATAATTTTGGCTAACAGAAGATAACTTATTTTAGTCTGTACCACTAAGTAGATATTCCTAGGATACAGAAAAAGTGCTGCAAATTTAGAAACAGTGTATTTAAAGTAAATGTTATTTGTGTCAGTAGGTTTATCATTGGCTGTTCTTATAAGCATCCTTCAGATGACAGATGACTTTTTATTATCATGTTCAAATAAATACAAATGTGGTTTTGTACATTAAAGAGAATTAAAAATGATATCCCAATAAACTAGCTTGATTAAAATGGTCAGTCTCTACCTGCTATTCTGTCCTTAACAGATGGCATGCTTGATGCTTACAAAACCGGTAAACTGAACAAGACGCTCTCTCTGAAAATTCACTAAAAGCCACTTCTTTCCCTTCCTTGATGTCGTAGTGAGATTCATACTCACATTGTGTAATTAAAAGGTGTATCTCAGGCATCTGAATCACTGATTTGTTAAACATATGGGTCTAAAAATCCTGTAAAGAAATGAAATGCTGTGGTCATACTCTGCAAATCATGTTTCTGAGAAGTCAGAGAGAAACTTACTGCTCTGAGCTTAGGAACCTCTGGGACAGGATGAGCTGGAGGAGGAGATGGCCTTTAGGAAATGTTGCAATAGGAGTCTTTGTACTGTAGGACAAAATCACCTGCAGAGTACAAAGACACTGACTCTTCACTGGATTTATCATACATATACAGCAAACATAGCAAGATTTTACCAGTATGATACCTTTTAACCACTGTTCAGCTCACTTGCTGAGTCATAACATGCCATTTGCCATGCGTTGTCCTCTCCAGTGAAAGAGATGGGAGGGGACCTTGGTGTTTACTGCTTGCTCTCTGGTGTAGCAGAGGTTTATGCTGTTCCCTGTATGCTGATGTACGCGACTGGGTGCTCGTTTTCTTCAACAGTGTGGTTTTCATTTCTTCATAACCAAGTGTAAGCCTTATGTTTTGGGGGAATGTCATGCATTAATTACTGGTATAAGCATTATTTCGGATACACGTGATGGATAGTTGCAGTGCTTGTGGTACACTTGCATAATACAAAATTTGGCAACGTGGTGCTGTTCTGAAACAGTGGAAGCTCCTGCTTTCTCTGAAGTGTTTCTACTACTCTTACAACATTTTCTGCTCTATATAGCAACTGCTGTTTGCTCTAGCTGGTTGTTCTCTATTTAATACATGCCTAGCCAGCATGTGCTTGATGACTGCTGACCAAGTTCAGATAAGTGGCTTTTTTACATAGCATGCACAGTTGTAGTTCATTAGAAGAGAAGTAAACTTTGACAAGGCTTAGGGTTGGTTTTTTTAACCTCTGTCTTGGTGTTGAACTAGGTGGTTTGATCTTCCCTTAAACAACTGCTAGAGTTTGAACCATACTAAAATTTATTTTGTCATACAAGTCTCACCTATTTCAAAGTAATGGGTCTGACTTCCAGTGTTGTAGTGAAATAAATGAGCACAGCTTCTCTTAAAGTGTCCTAAGTGATCTATCAAATGTTATTTCTTGATGTTTGATTGTAGGATGTTGGCACTACAAGAAATACCTTTCTAAAGGAAGATTTCTTAATTTTCTTCATTGAACAAAACTTTTCTATATTGGTTCTCAAATGGTTTGTTAGGCAAAGGCATTAGGACTTTGAAATTTCCAGGTTAAATGAAATCTGATGACTTGAAAGTTAAGGACATCTATTCAGCCAGTTGGCAAAATTAGTAAAATTTTGATTTGCTTTCCAAATGTGATAATAAAATGTCAATATTGCAGATATCAAGTACTAAAGTAAATCACTTATAAAAATCAGATTTTGTCAGGATGGGTTTTTTTTTCCCCCCAAGGTTTTGCATGAGTGTAACATGAATCAATACTAATTCTCGGAAAGGAAAGAATAAAACCTGTATTACTGTTTTCTGTTTATCATCTTAAGGGCAGCTTTTAGTATCATTAAGAGGGTAGCAGGGAAACCTGGTGGGGGAAAAAAGGGACAAAGAAAGTAAAAATAGAGTGGTTGATAAACTTATGTGAGACTGAAGGTAGACATAGTTATGAATAAAACTTAGTTCTATGAGTAGTTCAAGTTAACATCCTCTTTAAGTGTAATTCCTCTCCTTTGAGTGAAGGATTTTTATTTCTCTGAAATGGAAAAAGGCGCCATGGTTTGTATGTGAAAAACAAGTTAATCTCCCTCCACTGTGTTTTCTTGAAGGAAAGAAAGGCCAAAGCTTTTCATGCCTTGCGATAGGATTGAAAGAAAATTTGGTTTTTGAGTCATGTCTTCTCTCAAAGTTAGTTCTTCTGTCATGAATCATTGAGATCTTCAACTGATTATCAGTGAAGATAATGCCTCTTGGGCCCCCTCCACCCTTTTTTGTGCCAAATAATATAGGTTTAATGAGATAATTTGTCTTGGCATCTAGTGGGTGATATGATCTAATAGTGTTTCCCATTCATGTTGTTAATGGCATCTTGTGAAACAAGGGTGGTTGTGGTGGTGGGAAATAGTGGAAAATGCCTCAAGCCTTTAAGATGGGAAAGTTTGGGGGTCTGTTTGGACCCCTTATGATCTCCATAGCTTGTAGAGATGCTATTAGTCCAAGCTTCAGCTGAAAACTAATAGACAAAATCCTCAGACTTTTGTGAAGGCTTTTCTCTTTCCTGAACCTTGCATGCCCCCTTCTTCTTTGGGCTTGAATTTGTGTGATTAATGTAGAGAGTGGAATCGTGCAGGTAATCTCTAATTAAGTAATAAAGCCACTGTGAATAGTGTGTTTCATTTTGTTAAGCCCAGTTTTGAAAAATGGGCTAGCACGGCAAAAAACTGCCTAATGGACCTTCCCCTGGCTGAGTGAATGGCAGTAATTTTGGGAGCATCTTTTTTAGGGAAGATAATGACCCAATTTCAGCTGTTAGTTTTAGCCTTGATAATGTTTGTGGTTTTGTTAATTTGACATAGATATGTAGAGAATTGGGTCATTATAAAATGTAATTGCAGTTTAAATTTTACTGAGAGTGTTACATTTGATGTATATGTATTCTGTATTAAAGGCTTAATCTATTAAATTGTTTCTGTTTTGATGTGTTTAGCATGTTAGCTGTGTTCTGGTCTTGTTTAACAAGCATAAGTTATGGAATAAATATATTGTCCAAAATTCAACAGGAATATAGTTTATGAAATGTTGTGGAAGTGTTCTAATTTGTCTGAGTAAATAAATTACATGTCTTCTGGTTGTCAGTGGTAAGTGAGCAAAGCCATGAGTTTTTGTTGATGGAAAGATAGTGTGAGTAGATCTCGGTCAGTGTATCGTCTTAGAGCTTCTACTTGTCTACGTCTCATCAAATGACCGAAATAGATTTTCCCTAATCTTACACTCCTTGCATTTGCCATTTCTTTAATGGCTTCACAGCTTTGATCTTTGTTCTGTTTATAACTGAACACAGAAACTTTGCTAAGTGAGCCACCTGCAAATTGCTGTGAAACACACCTGAAGTATTTTGTAGTGGATTATGTTAATTACAGTAGGTACTAAAGGCCCTAATTTTTTTTTTTTTTTTTGCACCATTTGTTGAATTATGTCATATAACTGAGAGTAAGGTATGATATTTGGTAATATTATATATTATACATACTCACTGTTACTTCAAAAGCAGCAAGATGCTCTTCAGTTTGCTAGAAACTTTTGTGCGCTATTCAAGAGGAATGTAGGAAACATTTTGAATAATTTCAGCTTTGAATCTGAGCATCTTCAACTTACGAATAGCAGTCCATCTGCAATTTACTGTGAGATACAAGACAAAGTGCCTATCCTTAGATTTCATGGAAGTAAGCTGACTCTGAGAAGTAGAGAGGGATTTACCCATTCTTAAAGTTAATAAAATCTTTGGCTCAGAAAAGCAGGTAAGTAGTTGATTTTCCAAAGAATGCAGTTAGAAGATATGAAACTGATAGCTGCCCCCCATCATATTTTAAATGAACACATTTGGATGTCCTTGTCCATAGTCTGACTGTTTCAAAGAAATTATTCCAGCTTTACAAGATACAGCTTAAGTTTAAAAATAACCTTCTGAAATCAGCTGTGACATACAGAGCAATTTAGTGTGAGGATACTCAAACTTGTTCTTGCTGTGTAGAAAGAATGCCTGAGAGACTCTGCTGGCTGAAGGAGTTGGCTTGATGTATCCGCATATTCTTCTAGTTTATAATCCTGGTTTTAATCTTCTAGTTTTAATTCTGGTGTATACCTTTCTAGACATCTTAATTAGTTATACATCAAAGGAGGAAGCTTTAGTATGAAATGTTACAGTATATATTAATTTTTGTCCCAGGGCTAAATTAGCTAAACTAAGTGTCATCTGCATTACTCAGTGTTGGGAGGTTTATGCTAATTAGGCCAGCGAAAGTCATATCTAGAAAAAGATACATTGTCTTGAGTTTAAACTAGATGTAGTGTGTTTGTGCAGTTAGTGGGAAATTTTCTTCCCTGCTACTCACTGTAGCAGGTAGTGGTGGTAGTGGTAGTGCCATGAATTAGTAATTTTCATTTCAAGTGTGTGCATGTAAACATGTGAACATACATTTTTAGATGAGCTGATCAGCTATCCAGGTCATTACTTAAATTATAAAATGTAGTTGGAAACTGTGAAAACTATTATTTAGTACAGGCTTGCATGGGTTATGATGCTAAGAGGAAAGGCTTCTGAAGAGAGGCTGGATGTGCACAGTTGAGATCTGGTAGGATGTCTGCTTCCTTACAGAGGAGGAGGAGTGGGTGTTGTTGGAATGAGCATATTACTTCTTTCTGTTGAGCCTTATCTTTGGTGTAGACCTTAGCATTTTTGCACCTTTGTAGCTGTTTTAGATAGGAACTCTTAAATAGCCTAAGTATGTCTTTTATGAAATATTGGCTTCAGCTCTTAAATTCTAACTAACCTGAGATGTGAAAAGAAATCAGATGAGGTTAATGAGTGGTGTTTATGTATTTTCGAAGTATATCTGTATTTTGACTGGCCTAGTAGAGCTCAGTCTTTGGACAAAAAACAACTTCGTAGTCCTGCCCGGGACTGTCCACTTCATGATAAAAGACATAACTTACAAGTGACAGGTGTACCTCTGTGATCATAAGTGAATGTACACTGCTGACGGAGCTTCACAGTTTGGCTGAGAAAGGAACCCCCCCGTCAAAACCCAACAAATGTCTTTAGATTTGCATTGAAAACCAGAGTTTTTGTCACTAAACTGAAGGTATTTACAGTAAGCCAGATTTTTAAGTAGTGAACTCCTAAATTTTTTTGAGATTCCCAATAGAGCATCTCAAAATCATTACGCATGCTGGCAAAATATTACTTTTAAAATTCAAGTGCTAATCATTTAGTGTTATTTTATTTAGTGTTAGTACCTGTTTATTTATTGGTATTGTTACCTGTCTTTGGTGTGAATCAGCTTTTCTAGGGAACAAATCTGGTGTTTGAACGTTTTACTTGTTATTTTAAATAAGATGTAAGAGACAAACTGGGTTGTAGCTTAGCCAGTTAAGGCCTGAAGTGATTAAAGTTTTAAGAGGGTTAATCTTTAAATGCCTCAGTCTTAGCTAGCTGATCTGTAAGCCAATTTTTCTGCAACACTAATGCTTGTAAGGACCTGAATAAAGGATTCTGTACAGCATCCATTTAACTTTTGAAGTGCGCGTGGTTAGCTGCAGAGATTTTGGATTTGTGTTTGGTTTTTCTTTTTTCCCCTTCCCCTCAAGAATCTCAAGAATCATTAAATATGTAATTATTTAATAACCAATTGCATTACAGAACTCAATGAAAGATTGTTCTTTCATCTCATTTTGTTGCAGTACAAGTGGTTTCAGCGGTTAGTAGAAAACAGATGATAGCAAAAGTATGACTAACTTTTTTTATTGGAGTTCCTAAGGACTCAGTTTATATTCCTTTGACTCATCTATGTTAGCCTCCAGTGGAAATCTTAGAGTGCCATAAATGTAGTATGTTTTACAGTAATGTTCCTGCTATGCTGTAGAATACTTGTGTTCTGGTTTTAGAATCCCACTGCTTTTACTGAGTGGATTTTAGCTCCTGGATGTTGTAGACTAGTGGGGTAAAATAATTTGATATTGAAATCTAAGGACTTGCAAGTAGTCCTTGTGTAGCAAAACTTGGTCTTACTTGACTAAATACTCTGAAAGGGTGCAGTTGGTATGTTTTATCTATTTTGTTTGTTTTGCTTACAGCTGGAGAAAAATGGGACAATTTATAATGCAGTCAACATTTTTAGTAAAAATGGGAAAATACTGAAGTGACACCTTGTGGGGCTTCAACTTCTTTTCGTGGAGATTATTCAAAATAGAGTGTATTGAATTGTAACCTTTTTTAAAACTAATAAGGTGTTCTTGCCTCTTCCGATCTTCCAACTGTTTTTTAAAGTTAAATTCTTTTAAAATCTGCAGGAGGAAGAAAGTATTTTAAAAAGCATTTCTTAAGAAATGCAGATGTTTATAGAATCATAGCATGATTTGGGTTGGTTTTCTTTATTCTTGATATCTCTCATCCCCATAAATAATACTTTTCTGCATAAGATGGTCTTTCCCACTTAAAGTTTGTGGGTGATTCAGTATCTGCATGAGTATCTGTATTACTGTCCATAAGTTTTTTTTCTCATCCTCTTTAAGAATTAGAGGAAAGACTGCAACATGGCATTTCTGAAAGTTTCTGCTTATGGGGCTGTTGCATAATGGTTAAGCAGAGGAGATTGAAACTTACGGTTAAGTTGTGTTGCAACGTTTGCAATCTTCAGGATTATCTTGGTATTTTCAGTATCAGGTATTCTTAACTAATAGACTCACCTGTGAGAGGTCTCCTGGAGACCCTGTTTTTCATGAAGGTCCTGAAATATTGATTATTAAATGTTTTTTGATGTTTCTTTAGGAAAAAAAAAAGAAGGATATATGTAAGGGTGGAGATAGTGGAGGTACTCACAATGTAGTGATGCATATATGACTGGTTTTCATTTAAATAGTGTTGTAGTGATGGAAATCTGTCAGTGTCATCATTCATACTCTTTGAGTTCCCTCTCTTGTTGGGTATTTGAGAATGATCTGTTTTGTTCTTGCCCTTAACAGCCCTGTCTGCCTGTGTCTAGCCAATCTAGGATTCTTACACACGTATGGTGGTTTTTCTCTCCTCCCTGTGATTCTCTGAGATTTGAGAGTCTGCAGGGTTATGGATCATTCTTTGCTCTTCAGTTTCATAGGGTACAAGGCTACTGTGTAGAATACCTTTGGAATAAACGGGTTTGTAGTTAGTATGTTTCAGTAAGAATTTTGTTCTAGTCGGTTTATTCTATTACCTGTATGTGCTCAATGCGAATGCATAAACATTTGTGAATATTTTTCATGTTTATTTAGAGGAACTAAGAAATGGTCTGGACTAAAAAGGGAGGCCAACGTATAATTCACTCAATATGAAAATGGGCTGTATCTCCAGAAACCAAAACTGAAGAGTAGGTATCCTATTTTTTTTTTTTTTTTGAGAGGATAATTTCTGGGCTAATTTTTCTTTTTAAATTCTTTTCAGCTTTATTTCCTTGAACACTTTATAGAATAGCCTGGTTAGGGATGTGCTTTGTCTTTTTCCGAAAATGTTTGTTTATACTTGGAAGTTAACTTAGACGAATGCAGTATATGACCTTAAAGTGCTGTATGGTTTTGAATAGCTGAATATGTTCTTAACGTCAGAATAGGTTCTTTAAGTGACTTATTCCACTTCGGGCTACTAAAAATTGAAAATTATTTCAGAATAATTCTACATGAAGACAAATGGTGTAAATTTGGAATGCAAGCAACAAAAGAGAAATTTGTCCTGAACGACACAGAGCAGCATATACTAATATGCCATCTAAAATACTTTAAGTGTTGTACTTTCTGAGTTTACAGCACTGTTTCGATATTGTCCCAAATACACAGGAAGGAAGAGAGATCATAGAATCATAGAATCATAGAATAGTTAGGGTTGGAAAGGACCTTAACACCATCTAGTTCCAACCCCCCTGCTATGGGCAGGGACACCTCCCACTAAACCATGTCACCCAAGGCTATGTCCAGCCTGGCCTTAAACACCGCCAGGGATGGAACATTCACAACTTCCCTGGGCAACGCATTCCAGTGCCTCACCACCCTTACAGTAAAGAATTTCTTCCTCATATCCACTCTACACTTCC
>JANRGW010017912.1:0-14258 GCA_024733675.1 Psilopsiagon aymara
TCAGCCTGGAGAAGAGAAGGCTGCGTGGAGACCTCATAGCAGCCTTCCAGTATCTGAAGGGGGCCTACAAGGGTGCCAGGGAGGGACTCTTCATCAGTGACTATAGTGATAGGACAAGGGGTAATGGGTTTAAACCTGAAAACAGAAAGTTCAAGTTGGATATAAGGAAGAAGTTTTTTAATGTGAGGGTGGTGAGACACTGGAACAGGCTGCCCGAAGAAGTGATAAATGCTCCGTCCCTGGCAGTGTTCAAGGCCAGGCTGGACAGAGACTTGGGCAACAGGGTCTAGTGTGAGGCACCCCTGCATCTAGTTGGAACTAGATGACCCTAAGATCCTTTCCAACCCAAACCATTTTGTGATTCTACGAAATAAAACCAGTGGACAACAAACCTTCTTAAACAACTTCTGTAAAGACCTTCTGTGGCCATAAGTTCTAGGATTATATTATGCTTTGTACTAGAAGTTGGGACTACATGAACTCTAGCCCTCAAATTTCCATGGATAATGAACAGAAAGAAAAGATACTAGTGAAATTATGTCTGTATCCACATTTTCCGTATTGAATTTTGGAATTTTCATACCACTGCAGCGACGCTGCTAGTACAATTTTCTGTCAGCTATATTATGAGAGACTATAAAAAGTCAAAAACTAAGTTATAGACTTGTTTCAGCAACTGACAGGATAGATCTTTAAATGGTTTGAGTCTGTGTCAGGTGTTTATGCGCATCTAGCAGATGCAACCATAGTTTAAAATATTAAGTATGTACTTCCAAATTCCTGGATTTTCTCAAACCAATGGTCACCTATCCAGATACACATAATTTACTGAAAAGGAGTTCATATGCAAGCAGAAGGGAAAAAGCATAAATATTTTGAAGATGAAAACCACAGCTATTTGCATATCCCTAAAAGCAACATACTAACCCCCTATTTGTATCTCTTGATCATTTCCTAATTGAAAGATATTAAAAAAATGTTGATCATGGAAACATCAATCTCACATGTGACTTTGAAACCAAAGCCAAACTGGAATGGAACAATAATTTGCTCAGTCGCAAAGATAAAAAAAAAGGGAAACAGGTAGTCCACTGCCTCTATCTTCTTTTGCTGAAGAAAAGAAGTTGGAGCCAGTTAAGAACTACTTGGTAGTTACAAAAAATTCAACTTCTGTACTCTTCAGGACAGAGAGAAGAAAAGCTGAAATATCGTCAGTACCTGTCAGACCCTGCCATGAAGGCTAAAATTCAAAGAAAACAAAAAGTGCTTGAAGAGAATAAAGACGGCTTGCTCTTCTTCCCTGAAACATCTCCATATACCCTAAACTCTTGTGGGCAGTGGATGAGGCCAGACCTGCTCCCCCAGGCATCAGCACAGAAAGTCATTTTGCTTTAGTGGGCAAATTCTTAATTATCAATGCCTAGAGTCAGGTCTGATAAGAGCAGTAATACAGAACTTCACGTTGTCACTAGAAGCCTTCATTTTCTGTAATACTCCCACAGAAGAAAAGAAATGTACTTGAAGACACTCTTCTGGAAGGGTGAAGGTAATGAGGTACAGGTTTTTTCCACAAAGATAGTTTAGTGACACATTAAGAGCATTAGTATCAGGCATCCATTTTTGCCTTATTTCTTCTCTTTGTGGAGCTTCCTTACAACAGTAAGATTATGGGTGAATGTAAAGAAAAACTGCACCCAACTTAGCTGGAGGCAAGCTAAGTTACTACATGTCTCAAACACAATACGCGTTGCATGATATTATGGAAATGCAGTAAAAAAAAATTCTTTGCACAGAAAAGCTAAGAAGTACCATGAAAAACTGAAACACAGCTGAAATTAACCCCTTTCAGCTGTCACCTCTCTAAGAAAGAATGCATAACTTTAAAAGTAGAATCAAAATAGTTCTCAGCAATAGGGCCTTTATTACTTAGGCTATATCCAAAGACACAGCAAAATTAAAAATGAGTTTTGACTAGCATATTGATACAGATTTGTAAAACTGCATAAAACTAGTCATTACTGTTTAAATACTTATATTTTAAATATATATATGTAAAAATAACTAATTACACCCAATAGATAATTTTAAACTAATTTATACATAAGAGACTCATCCACAGTGATCTTCTAAGAATGACAAAGGAAGGCATTGTAAGATATAGTCAGTTTCTAGAGGTCAGGACATTAATTTCTGATGAGGAATACAGCTTTATTTGTGGTAGAGATCTGAAATTCTGTCTCCCTCATTCACATTACAGTCCTTAATATCAAAGCGCTCTCTATACCTTACTTCTACTGCAGTTGTGCCATTTGGTTACTATTTATTGGAGAAGCAACTTCACAGTTGAGCACTCACATCTTAAGTAATCACCCTTAATATCAGGCTATACATAAAATGTCCATCATAATGTAAAACACATCTTCTAAGTAGAATATTTAAGTGCTACTACAGAAAGAAACAGCTTCACTGATTGTGGAAGACTAAGACCTGAAGGCTACAGCCAATTAGCCATTTAGTAAAATTACTGCCTCCAAACTTCATACAAAATATGAGTAGAAATGTCTTCTTTCAGAAGTTCACGCAAAGATGGACAAATAACAATAAAAAAACTACTACAGCTCATCTCTAAATTAAAAAAAAAATAAAAAAAAAAATCCAGGCAATAATAACAAGGTAAATATGATTAAAGATTCTGCTCACAGATTAAATACTTCAAGCAGTTTCATCAAATATTTATGATCTATGAAGAAAAAAAAATCCAATTTCCAACCAATTAGAAGACACCAGATATGCAATTAGTAATACCATGGTTTTGCTTTAATAGGGCTAAGCAGTGGTTAGATACCTCAGTTCTTAAGGACAACTGGGCATTTAAAAGGAGTTATTAGATCTATATTTTCTCCCTCACTGGTCTTCTGATGCATGAAAAAGAGAGATCATGGGTATCTAGAAACCTTATTATATTTCCTGGGGGTTTGGACTGATTTACTGTATTTTAACATCTCATATGTAATTTCTCTGCTGGATAGCCAGGGTCTTTAAAGGGCCATGTATCAGATGAATATACTGACAAAGAGTCAGGCATGAAGACTTGTATCATTTTGTGAGAAATATCATATTCAGAAGATGCAAGAACAGTGAAAGCCATTAGATAACGTACACTCTTTTAACACAAATCTTAATATGCAATTAAATATATAATGTTAAGATTTTCTGTTTATTTATGAACAAAAATGGTAGTTATATGGAGCTTTTAAGAGAAATTCTTGAGAATCTACTGATTTAATTAGCT
Organism: Psilopsiagon aymara; assembly: GCA_024733675.1. Taxonomy (NCBI): domain Eukaryota; kingdom Metazoa; phylum Chordata; class Aves; order Psittaciformes; family Psittacidae; genus Psilopsiagon; species Psilopsiagon aymara. The sequence continues at coordinate 3,293 of JANRGW010017912.1, forward strand.
GCTCTAATTTTACTGACGGTTTCCTCACCTATAAATCTGTAATAACTTTCACACCGCCAGCACTGGCAAAAAGAATGACATTGCAAAACATCTAGATACTAGATTGTTGGGAAAGCTCCATGATACATTTCCACACTGTAAACATTTACTGAGATTTGTTCCCAACAGGCTATTTATTACAATCTATCAATCTATTTCATGGCACTGTATTTGGCACAAGAAGACAGAGAAAAGTTTATTTCAGGTCCTTAGCCAATGGAACTTTCTGTGAAGAAATAGAAGTGCAACCATCTAATTCATAAAATCATCTTAAGAAGCTGAATGCTCTATAAATTGTGCTTTATCTAACTCACACACTTTTAATTCCCATTTGTGCTACCAAGGTAAAAAATATATTTAGAACTCCATAAACAAATGTTTTTTTTTACGAAAGTCCAACTTCTATGTTCTTATGTTTGCAGATACAAACAAATTTAATCCAAAAGACTTTTTTTCCCCCCATTTTGTGATTACTGCAAATCTTAAGCACTTTAAAACAATAATAAATTTAATTAATTTTTTAAAATCCTTAAAATGGTGCTGCTTACATACAGTCAAGACGAATTAATCTTCAGTCAGAAGATGCAATCTTTTTGCCAAATTTAGGTTAAAAAAATTTAAGTAAAATAGGTAAATAATAGCTCTCATCTAAAACACATAATTTGTCATTCAGAGTTTCATGTATATAAATCAAGTATTACTCTTAAAAAGTATACCTTTTTCTTTCATTTATTAAGAAAATAGATTAGAAACTGTAATTTTAAAGCCCAGTGTGAGAAGCATGGAAGGATGACATATGACACGTAACTGGAGTCTATTCCTTTGGGGGGAAACTTTGAGCGTGACTGAGAGGTCTGTTTTGATCAATAAAGTGCCACTACAAGATTTGAGTCATATTTCAACGTATTTCTCTAACCTTTCATTGAAAATCTTAGCAAAAATGTATTACCGTCTGTCAAAACATTAATCCTCCTGAAAATACATCAACAAAGTTTGAGTTCTGAGCCTGATATCTGGAAAGTCTGAGAATTTACAACCATATCTGCAAAGGTATTTAGAAACTCTTCATTCCTTTTTTGCTGATCTGGGCCTATATCAGTTGCACCAGATGAGAAGCACTGTTGTTAATCTCATCTACCGGAGGTTTTTTACCATTTTGGCAGGACAATGAAAAATAACACTGGTAAGAGGCAGAGCAGCTGTTAAGAAGAATTTCTGAAAGCATAGTGGTTATGTCACTTTATTTAATGATAAGCAAAAACTTAGTTAGGTTTCTAAATCCTTCAATTATATAAATTATATAATTATCTGAATGACAAGTTTTAGAGTAAAGGACTTCAACTTGTGCTGCACCAACTGGAATACAGTCATGGTAGCAGTGATCACCATCATCTGATAATCACTTATTTGTAAACTAAACTCATGGTTTTGCCCATTTATTCAAGGACCTGTCAATCTCCATCATTAGGGATGCACTTGGAACTTCCCTGATCTTTGGATGAAGCTAAATGTTGAACATACATGAAGACTTAATTCCAAACTCTTTTGAAGGAAGTGATCCCTCGTAATGAAACAATCTATAGTTATATTATTTAGACTAGGAATAAGCAGAGCATCAAATTCTAATGCCATTAGGTCCATCACTTACGAAAGCAATAGTTAATTAAAAACAAAAAAAAAACATAAAAACCCTATTTTTAAAAATATTTTTTAGTTTCACAGGTTTACATACCTCAAGCTCATCAAGTGCACTTCCAAGAGTAGCTGCATGAGATGTAGATTGTCCCACTTTATTTCCAACTCCTTGGGAAGCATTAGAAATTACACTGAGAGCATTCTGTATTTCATTGCAAATTGAATCTTTGCTGGCTGATAGGGATGCAACATCTGAATGTTCCAAACAAGCTGAACATATTGAATGTAGGAGAGAGGAATTTTCCTTCAGGGTTGCACGTGCTGCAGCAATTTCATCACGCTGATTGCTGGATTTCAAATCCTGTCAGCAGAAGAGTATGATGTTTATTTCCAAAAGCACTTCAGAACTGACAAGTAATGTATAAACAATCTTTTTCTATCTGTTTCAGGAAACATCAAGCTGAATTTATCAAAGATTGCAAAAAGAGAGTACAATAGTGTTTACAATTGAATCACCTTTATATCACAAGAAATGAACAAAGTGTGTAAAAAATAACCCCAATTTTTCCTGTCTTATAACCAGCACCATGAACTGTCCATATTTTTTGTATTTCTTAGCACAGTTTTCCTATGAGAAAACTGTCCTGGAAATAAGCTCTTTCCTCCCAAGCATGTTTTTCTCCATAAGCAATAAAGGACAAAGGTATAAACAGGGTTAAGCAAGGAATTCTGTTATTGTTCCATCAAAACAAATCTGTGTTTGCTTCCCTGCCCCACCAGCATATACTCCAAGCATACTGCAGAAAAGAACAGCAGGTCAGGGATGAGAATCCAGTATTCCTGGGAAAGAGGAAGGTGTGGAAATGAAAATAGTGCTTGAGAGAAGCCATCTCCTGGAAGTACCACTACCTGTTTCAATTCTCTCCTCACCATGTACGTACTTAAACCACTCAGGTCTCACCATATTCATCTTGTTCCTCCCTTCTCCACCCAGATCTTCTTGATACCTTACTTCCTCCTGCCAGCCCAGACAATAAGGAACAGACAGCTCAACAGAGCTGCCAAGTCAGATTTAACTGTTTCTAGGAAAAAAGCTTGGGAGCTGTTACTTGGACAGATGAAAGTTAAGGACTTTAAGACAACCATACAGTGAACATCAGAATTCTAAGGAGTCTCCTGTCTCATCCTATTTTACTCTAGATATACTTCCCACTCTCCTTCTGCATCTTGTCCTTTGAAAACAAACTAGTAGATATTTGCAAAATGGCTTGTGTGAAGGAGACAGTTAAATTCAGGGTAAAAATATAAAAGGAAGGAAAAATAGTGCATCAGAACAATAAAAAGCCTGTGGCAACAACTCCAAATAATGAGAAGAGGCACAATGAAGAATGAACAACAAAATCCATACAGAACTGCTTACAGCCGGCTGTAAAGCAAGATGAAGTCTTTCTAATTATTTTCCTTTGCATCAGGCTCTAATATGCATTATTTGCAAAAGCATCCCAATATCCACTTTTCACTGCACAGTTTTTAAGCTTATGGCTGAAGAAAAGAACATTCAATATTATGTTTTTAAACTTATGCTTTTAAAATCTCATTTACTTCAAGTTATGCACTGGACACCAGATTGTGTCATACTTCCTCCGGCTAGATTTGAAATCTCAGGGATACATTAAAAAACAAACAAAAAAACCCAAAACCAAAATACCACAAATGGGAGAGAGAGAGAAGTGGAGCCTTAAACAGGAGCAGACAGTTGTTTAACCAGCTGATCATCTGAATTAGAAAACTGACTTTCCCTACTGGGCATATCAGTACTTAAAATATTTTTACATTTTCAACAAACCAATATATAAGTGCACTTATAAGTGCACTTTGCAAAAATGACTTCATTGCCCAGTGTGCTCAAATGCAAATATTAGTGTATCTCCAGCCTTGGTAAAGCAACTGTAATTTAATCCAGTGCACTCTCAGTAGAAAGTGTTATTTATTTTTAAACAGAATCTCATTCTACCTTTCCTCAATTAAATTACAAGACAACAGAATGCCCTCTTTTCTCTTGCGCTGCAAGGAAGCTGCAGACTTAAAGTTACAATGATAAGTTAATATAACACTTCAGTCTAGCTGCCTTCTACACTTAAACATTTGTTACTTCGCTGTGTCATATGCAAACAGTCAAACTCGTAAGTCCTTCCAAATTGCTTTTTTCCTCTAAAACAGTACTGTCTAACAAGAAAATGAGGCGTTCATAAGATAGAAAAAGACTGGAAAGCCAGCAGCAGAAAGCCAGTAATGGCAAGTCATATAACATGGCACATGGAAACATGTCTGGAAACAGTCCATAAACTCAATGCGTTTATGTTCCTAAAACACAGAATGTGTTGCTTCACACAATATTGTGTAGAGTTTCAGAAACATGGTATCATGGTATTGGTAAATTCACCTATGAAAAGCCTTGCCTTTGTTCAATAATACTTAGTTATTGAGTACTTAAATACTCAATAATACATTTAAAAAAAAAAAAAAAAAGAAGTTTAAATCCATTAAACTCATCACTACTTTGCTGTTCAGTTGTGAGCCTTGGACAGCCCTGAAAGAAAGTGTAGGGACATTTTTATGTTCCACCCTGATGAAGAATTAATTCCTCAATTCATGTGAACAGGAAGAGGCATCTGATTATCTTACCATGATCTTCTGCAAAATTGGCCAAAAAAAACACCACCTAAAATCGAGTGATTTCTCTATTAGATCTTTGCATATGTGGATTATCAGACTAATGTAACTAGTAAGAAGTTACTCTCTTCAAACAGATTATTAATCTATAGTCCATAAACTTTTTCCACTGGGGAGAAAAATACAGAAACTACTCGATTCTTATTTTATTTGTCAAAGAGAATATACCACTAGGAAAGACAAGAAACCCAAACAAGTCCTCTTCCTTGCCCAAGGTTCATACTAAATTAAATCTGATACAGAATACAATAAGACATGTTACTCAAGCACGGGAAAGAATCATAGAGGAAAAAGCATGTATGTATAGGATTGAAATATCAGTAAAACGTGGCACCAGAACAAGAGAACAGGAGAACACAAACTACAACTACGCTTTTTTGTTACTCTGAGATTGTTGTAAAGATGAATCATCTTTCACCTGCAGAGAGGCAAAAGACAAATAGGACTACAGAGAAGAAATTTCCCAAACCAGTTCTTATTACTACTCTCTTCATACTATAACATCTGAGCATCTGTAGTTCATCCAACTACATTATTGAGCTTTAGTCTGTTTTTCTTTTTCTTCACAGTCTACCACTTTCCTCTTACTCAAACTTCTTTTTACGGTAGTGGACTATTTCCACTGGTCTGAGATGTGTTCTTACATAGTCAGCAGCTGAGTTCTAGATACGCCACACAAGATGAGCTAAGATCAAGGATAATCCTGTTTCCAACCATTGCCAAACTAAGACGGCCAGTATAGTAATAAATCCCCAGGCTGCTGTCCTACACCCCCTGTGATGTACTATTGTGTCTTCATCACCATACCTGGTTGTTCCTAATAAGACTGGAAAATGAACTGATAGTCACAGATTTCCAGCTGTGGCTTGTTCAAGCTAAATAGGGCCAGTGACCAAGAAGACTTTGAATGTAAAACTTGAAAACTACCTTCACAATTAAGGTTCAGTTGTACTACTTCATTAAGAGTTAGAAAACCCAAAATCTGTTCTTTACAATGCTTTTAAGGTCTGAGAGCACAATACACCAGGAACCCAGCCCTTGTTCACTGTGCATTCCTATCAGCACAACTCATGAAGTCCAGGCCTCACCCTGGCTATAAATCACACTGCTGTATTTTACATCTGCCGCAGTCAACACGAGGTTCACAAAGGCAGCTTCAGTACTCTAGCTCACTCTTTGCAGAGACAGATGTCATTGAACTGAGTTTTATATCCAGCAAAAACACAGACATAACAAACTCCCAGATTTCATGCTACTATACGGCTGGGGGACAAAATCATTAATTTTTATCACAGCTTAAGCTTGGTCTTTAGTGTTCAGCTTTCTGTCAAAAGTGACTGCCAAATTATGTGTATTTGGTGAATCAAAGACAACAAAGCTCAAACTCTTCCAAGTGCATTCATGAACTATTTATCAGGGTAGGGCTCCAGTTTATGTATTTCATAAGTGCTGTGCTGTCTTATTCAGTTGAAGAAAATATCTCACAGATAAGAAAGTGAAAAAGATACTGACTCTCACATCATTCTTAAGGTGTGTCAGTTCTTTCAAGGTAATACTACTTTCACACAGATTTTAAAGGCTTATGCCTGTCAGAGCCCTGAGAGCACTACTAGGTCTCAAAGGCCTGCCTAGCCTTAGCTGGGGCTCCATCCACCTCTCACCATCGAGCCCTGGAGCTCCCTTTCAGCTCACCCTGGGACCTTCAGTCCCTGCTTGAGCTCTGTTGCAGGAGCGCAGGTCTCCAGCTCAGGCACAGCTGCCACACATCTGGCCACAGTCCCCTAGTCCAGACTACCACACAAAGACTGACCTCCTGAGCTGTCCTGCCCTGACAATATGGTGCTTCTGAGATATCACTGGACTGTCTCTCACCTTCTCAAGGCCTGATCCTCAGCCTGATCCATGGACTGACTTCCCAGCTTGTCCTGACGTACCTCATTACCACAAACTTTCCTGATGATCTGGATTCTTGGCTGAACACAGTCACCATCACCTGGCATGCCCAACTCACTTTGATGCAGGGCAGTGGGACAGGGCCTGGCCAGTGAAGCCCCTGCCTCAGAGAGCAGCCAGCCCTTGCTGCACCTCCACAATACCTTTTTAGACAGATAACCATTTGCCACCAGCAGGGATCACCTTTTACAAACCCTGTTATAAAGCTGACTCTGCCTACTCTAGAAAATGCTGAATTTACAGAAGTTGAACAGCATGACCTAATGCACCCCTTCCTCCATGTAAGGCTTTCAGCTATAGATCTGATGACCTACACAAGCAACTGTAACTGTACAAAAGTAAGACTATAAATACACATTGGGGAAAATGCCTGACATAGGATAATGACTTTCTTAGTGCAAATAAAACATCACTAGATCACAGAACTGTACTACACTGACTACAAAGGGTCGCCTTACATGCATTCCCACCAAGTTAACCACTCAGAAGGTATGGCAGTAAATTAAGAACAGCACTGAGTCAAAGGAATTTGTTTAAAGACACCTTGTGCATTTCACATTGACGAATCAAAATCTCTCCATTACCTCTAGAAAGCAAATGACTATATTCTCCAGTAGAGATGTAAACTTGCTGGAAACTGTTCTTAAAAGTACCTCATCTGCTCCTTCACAGAGAAAGCATGTACTCCTGAAGCCAGTTTGTTCGCACTTGTTTGCTTTCATTTGTTGGGGTTTTTTTAAATACATATGTTTCCAGAAATTATTCCAGTCCAAACAGGTGGATGAAATAAACCAGCAGTGTTACACTCCAGAAACAAAAAAAAATTGATCCTTTCTCATTTCTTTTCTCCAATAGACAAACAATCCTGAAACACTGATAATCCTTAAAACCACAGTATTTGCAGGCAGCACAGAATTAAGTGATTTAAAAGATGCATCTAATAGATTGGCCAGGTCTAGAGACAAAAGTAGGAACTCACCTTCACAGAGAAGCAACACAGTATGTGCTTGATTGCCAGGAATTCCAAGCGAACCTGCTACTAAAAAAACTCTTAACCAGCCTCTATTTATTTTTCCTGACTTCAGAAGTCATCAGTAGTTCTTAGTGTCTCATGCTATAATTATATTAAACCATGTACACAGAGTACATAAACACCATACATACACACATAATACATATACTTTGTATGATATAAACTGTAGGCAGAGTTTGCATTAAGCTTATGCATGAATACACAAATGTGAAGTGTTACAGAACAGAGCAATGTCAATGTTATAATAGGACTAAGCCTTAAGCAATACCCTCTGCCTCTAATAAAACTCTGAACTGTCATTATAAAACCATAACTTTCAGCTAACTTAGAGCAAACAGGAACAGATTTACAGAACTGAAGTTCCCAGTAGAAGTGAAGCCTTGCAATTTCCTCTCTATAATTAAAAGTTAAAGTTAATTGCTTCCATCTCATTACAGAATCAGCCTTCTCTTTGCAGTACACTCACAAATTCTAAGATTTACAAGTATCCAGAGTACTTTTCATTTATAATTCTGGATGAATTATGTAATTTCCTGTTTTGCTGAGACTAGAATGCAGTAAATTATATGCTCTCCTTATCCACCATAAGCCACAATAAGCTACAATCAATGTAACATCTTAAAATTTCAGGACTGTGAATTAGATTTATGTAAAAAATGCAGTAGAGTTCTTTTGTCTTGGAAAGTTCATTTAACATGAAAATAACCTTTCTGAACAGATCTTTTTCTTCTACAAATTTTCTTCAAGAAAGGAAACGTTCTTATGATCTATTAATGCAACATCAGCTGGGTGTTTTTTTGTAAGACAATACCTCGCTGCTAAAATGATAAATCACACACAATGACTATCTAATCAATTTACTTTTTAGGCTATTGTTAGAAAATCATTTCTGAAGAGTGAACAGAATTTTTTAAAAGAGCAATCTTTCAGAATGCATAACTGCCTTCTGAAAAGTAACAAATGTTTTGTATTTTATTACATTAGTAAATTTTTGCACAGTATTGGAGAAGTTATTTTTGCTTAGGAAAAAAGCTCCATCATTTCTAATATAAACTTTTTCAGAAAGAGTGTGAGATGCAGATGTGTACTTGTATATTTCAAAAGTTATTTTCATAGGTTCCCCTCTCCATTAGATTTTAACCTTGTGAACCGTATTCCAATCTTGCAGTACTAGCTCTTGAAGGGAGCAGGTTAACGAATGTCCGTTCCTCTGCTAGAGCAGTCCACTGCAGGATTACATAGTAGCAGCTGGGAACACAGTCTCTGCATATAGGCACTTCATAAAACTAAGATGAGGGACACTTTGCTCCAGACACAAGATAAAAGAAACAGGTCATGCTATAGATAAACTACATGGAAATGAGAGAATAAACATGTGAGAAGAGGGATACATCCTTTTAGCAAGAGGTTCAGCTTTTTTTTCTCTTAATTAAGCACAGTCAGGCTAGGGGGAGAAAGGAATGGAATAGGAGGAGGCAGGAAGTATTCGCAATTATATGGGACTGCAACAGTCTTAGGAAAGCTTGTTAATTTATGTGACATTCTCATATGTCAATAATAGTAACAATAAAAAAGAAAGCTCACTCCTTTTAACAGTTTCAGAAATGGAAAGACTAGCACCTGTGTTGTGGTTTTAGACCAGCCTCTAACTCAGAACAATGCAGCCGCTCTCTCACTTCCCTTCCTCCCTCCCCACCCCCCCCATCCCCCCCACTCCAAGAGGGATGGGGAGGAGAATTGAAGGAATCTAACTCCCATGGGTTGAGATAGGAACAGTCCAGTAACTACCGTATAGCATAAACCACTGCTGCTACCACCAATAATAATAATGATAAGGGGAATAACAAGGGAAGAGAATACAACTGTTCACCACTTGTCAGCCGATACCCAGCCCAATCTAAGGAGTGATCTAACCCTTCTGGGTAACTGCCCCCAGTTTATATAGTGGGCATGACATGCTGTGGTATGCAATACCTCTTTGGTCAGTTTGGGTCAGGCGTTCTGTCTTTGCTTCTTCCTGGCTTCCCCTCCTCCGTGGCAGAGTACGAGTCTCAGGAAGTCCTTGGTCAGAGTAAACATTACTGAGCAACAACTAAAACCATTGGCGTTATCAGCGCTGTTCCCAGGCCAAAAGTCAAAACCACAGCGCTGCACCAGCTACTAAGAAGGAGAAAAATGACTGCTACTGCTGAATCCAGGACACACCTGGCACAGCAGTCATCTAACAGAGAACAAATGAACAATGGTCCCAAACAGGAATAAAAACCATCAGGACTACTGCAAGCCCGCAGACTGTTTGGAGGCTCTGACAGGCCAGATGTACTCTGTACTCAATCCACAGTTTCTGATGCAGAGAGAAGAAGAAGGTTCTCCACATGGAGTTCCCCAGGGCTTTAGTAACCATATGCCTTCAAAGCTAAATAACGCTTCACTTCAAGAATTTTTCATGGCAATCAAATATCAGTAAAAAACACTCCTATCTCATCCTAAGAAGCCGTATATTTCCCAGCTTGGGGAGTGCTTTTTGTGTTGGAGCTTTTTGTTTGGAGTTGGTTTTTTTTGTTGTTTGGGTGTTTTATGGTTGTTGGTTTCCAACATAATTTCAAGTCTTCACCCGACATTCTCTCTACAAAATTGTGATCAAAATGGAAACTGTATTAGGAAATTGTAGCATGGAAAATATTCCTTTGCTAAAGTGCTAATTATACACTAACAACAGCAACAAACCCATCCAAAAAAAAAACTTAACAAGTGCATAACAAACCTTACACCTGCATTCTGCATATTTACTCATTTTACAATACCCACACAGCAGCTGTGGAATGTCTGTTATTAACTATTTTTCCTGCTTTATAGATGCTCCTAATTTAGGCAAAAATAATTTGTCCTTTTTAAGTGGTCACAGAATGCCAACTTCTAGATTTAGATTTAGTCTCATCAATCCCTCCAGAAGAGAAAAATGTCCCAAACACAAAACATTTGAAGCGCTGCATTAAACAGCTAGCCCTGAAAGCTCAGGTTTGTGAAAGCCAGTGAAATACATTCAAGTCCTCTGCTCATTCAGCCTGCTAATGCCACAGAAACATTTAGATTAGGAAGCTGACAAAAAATCCAATCCCATAATAACAATTACCACTGGAAACAATTTTGATAATTACAGTCTCCTCAGGTCATCAAGAAAAAAACAATTTAATATCTCTATAAGAAGATCATTTTTTCTTTCATAACAAAATTCATGCTACAGCTTTTGTACATTGCATTCAACAGCTGCTATCTGCTAGGGAACCCTCTGATAGCTCTGGATTAGTGTTGTTTTTGTTGTTAAATAATGTGGTACATGCGGCAACTCTATGAGGGACTGCTTGTGGACTTGCACCTAGTCATCTGCAAGGAGGTTTGTGTGTTGATTAGTAAGAATCCTTCAAAAGAGAAGGACTGTAGATGACTGCTGAAAAGTACATAAACTATGTATTGAGAATTCCAATTATGATAATCATTTGTCATGGGTTCAGCAGTAGCAGTCATTTTTCTCCTTCCTAGTAGCTGGTGCAGCACTGTGTTTTTAACTTGTGG
>JANRGW010017919.1:0-32428 GCA_024733675.1 Psilopsiagon aymara
CCCCCCCCCCCCCCCCCCCCATATTTTGTAAAATCTGAACACTGTGCTTGTGAAACATGTCACCTTCTCAGAGCTGAAAGGCACTTTTCAGCAATAGCAGCGCGGCTGAAAATTCCATTTTCCTCCAGTGATATCTCTCAGAAGTGTCTGCCTTCTTGGGGGATGTCATTCTTTGTTACACCAGGTCCTCTTGGAGGATAGGGATTCTTTATGTTTAGATGGTTTTTAAGAGGCTGACCCACCAAGCAGCTATCAGATGCTCTTGTAAAAACCTAATTCCATGCTGTAGAATCAGTATACTTCTGCAGGTGAAAATGAAAGCTTCAGTTTGGCAGCACCTTCCAGTTGCTGTTGAGCTGTGCCAATTTTGAACTGTGACCTGTGGTGTAAAGCTTTTATGTTTCATTGCTTTTATTCTGAGAGGTCAAGATTACCCAGTGCTCACAGATTTATTTAAATGTCCTTAAGAACACTCCTGTTTGCTGTCTATATTTGTAATAGTGTGTAGTGAGTTCCTCAGAAGATACAGCCATTTACTGATTACATATCTTAGCAGCAGTTTCAGTAATATGGATTCAGGATGATATTTGGAGATAATCTCTCTCCTGCTAAATTGGTGAGCATATCAAATACTTCTTCGTAGGAGACAAAAATGTTCCCATAATTTCTCTCTGTGATAGCAAATAAAATGCCTGTGCTTTGTATGAAATAAGTTCATTAGAGGGAAAAAAAGATCAATTCAGGCTACAGGTGACAATGTGGTGTGGAAAAGGAACCGTCCAGAAGAACATTCCTTAAACAGGAGGTCCCTTTGCCTTTGGGTGGTTGGAGGATGCTGGAGAGGACTGCTATGGCAGTTGCAGGCTCTTAATGCTTTTGAAGACTAGCTCACAAGTGGTAGATGGGAGGCTTGTTTATTGGTCAGCAATGGTCCACTGTATTTATGCTCTTCTGCAGAGGGAAGGCCAAATAATCAACCAATCACAGAATTCTGCTGCTTTACAAAGCTCTGAGAGCAAGGTTTTGTAACCTCTGTGTTAAGATGTGTCAGTGATGATGGTGGCTAGGCAACAGTCCTAAACTAGTTTATAAAAAGCAGCAATCCAGCTATTGGTAGAGCACCACATGAAATGACAGTCGGAGCTCTTAAGAGCTGTTTTTGTAGTGCCTGTATGTGTTCTGTTGCAATAGGGCTGCTGTAGTCAGTCCCTCAGCTGCCTAGTTTTACACTTGCTTGGTTGCAGACCTCTTGTACTCTAACGTAGAGCCACCTAGAGATGCAGTAATTGTGACTTCAGCAATTTAAAACTTTGTGAATGCTCATCAGGGAGATCCTTTTTCTGGTCGGGGACAGTGATCGTACTCTCCAGGTACCTGCACAGGTCCCCCTCCCCCTAACCAAAATATTATTTTTAGAGTGAGATGAATCACTGTCTGGAGATGCTTCTCTCTCAGTTGAGGCTGCCTAGATGTCTAGTTTAGATTAGGTGCCTGACTTTTAGACAGCTAAAGATACTGAGATGAATGAAATTCTCTGGACTATTTCCTCTTTGTGCTTGGAGAGTATACCCGCGTGCCACAGGCGATCTTCTTCCTGCACGATTGTGATAAATAAGAAACAAGGGACTGATCTTTTTCTTTTGGATAAAACCCAGATCGAGGTAGAAAAAAAATCCTGTCTATATAAGCCTTTCTTCTGCATCAGGCTTCCATTTTTAGTTTCCAAATCTTTGCCTTTGTGTTGGGAAGGCATCATACACTTGCAGCTGCGTGGTTAGAGAGATACTGCAAATAGATTGCATAGTACTATCTGTGTAGCATGCCTGACTGAATTAGTCTTTTGAGGTGAAGTCTCTGTATTTTGTCTAATACTTAGAGCTTTTTCCTTACTGTTAAAAAAAAAAAAAAAGTGAAATACTAAGGTTTAGAAGAAGCCTCTGTATATTTACCATTAGCAGGGCTATAGCTCAAAGATAAATGCCTTGTATGAGTATTGGAATCTACAAATATGCATGATGTATGTAAATTCTGATCCTAAAATTTAGTTTACAGAGTTTAAGTAACTTGCCTCAGAAGTATATATGCCGTGGTTGATGTGCAGGAGCTCTTGTGCTCTTCATCTGCCTTGTTTGTTGGGATGCTCTTGGAAAGAACAAGCATTTGCTACAGCCTCAAACATAACTTTGAGTTCTGCTTGATCTTTTTTAAATGAAAGGATTTGTTTTATGATTAATCAGATCTGATAAAAGATTAAAGGACTACATTTATTCTGGGGGGGATGGGGCAGCAACATTATTAGAGCAGAATGTAACTTAGATCGGTGGTTTGAAAACAAATCCACCGGAATATTGGAGCTTAAAAATAAAATGCACACTGATCAAACATCAACAAATATGAGAAGCCCTGAAAATGCACTCCACAGGATTGCTTTTGCCAAGTGCAGCTTTTGAAGCTCCTTTTTCTCTACAGAAACACTAGTCTACAATCTTCACTTTGTGTATATAATAGTGTGTGAGCACTGCAATACCTGACTATGTTTTGGTGTGTTTGCTATTTGTGTATCTTCATTCAAGTGCTCTGATCCAAAAATCTGTTAAACTGTCTTACACCTTCATAACGGAGGGAGACTTGGACCCCTCGAGTTAATCAGATAATGCACAGACATATTAAAATACATGCATATATATGTTTATATATGAAATATTTGTGTATCTTACTGTTTTATACCACCAGCCTCATATGAGGTAGGTTGATAAATGAGAATGCAACACTTTGGTTAGAGGCCTCTAATTCATGAATGGTTATATGATGAAGTCTGTGTATACTGAAATGTACTTACAAGCACAGCTGCCTTAGCAAAACTGCTGCAATTTTTCTAGGGCTTGTTTCTCCATTAAAAAAAAAAAAATAAAATTACAAATTGAGAAATTAAATTAATTAATTAAAAAAATAAAATTACAAATTGACCCAGTGCTCTTCTGGCTCTGATACTGTTCACTGAAGTCTAGGATTGCCGTCATGGGGAGAGGAGTGGTAGAACTCTGGCTGTGTTTAGCTTTATTAGAAATGTTGAAATCCTCATTGTTAGGTGATTTACCTTAAGAGAGTCAAGAAGGGCAATGCCAGATCTGCTCTGTGCTTACTGACTCTTCAGAAACTCAGATTGGGCTTGCATTTCTCAGTGAGCCTGGAAGGTGTTTGTAGGTGTGAAAGAGAAAATAACTGGTTGGGGGGCTGAGCTCAAGTGGGAGGTTGCACAATGAGGAAGAAACTCCATGTTGTTTTTACAGATTTCCTCATGCCCCGTGAGACCACATGTGCCTCTTAGGATGCGTCATAGAGCAGCAGGTATGTTCTCCTGGTCAGGTTCTTTAGGGAGTTTTAGAGGTGTTTTGAGAGTCAAATTCATTGTTGCAAGGTCTAAAACCAAATGATCTGAAAAACTTCAGCACAGCCTCCAAATGGTATTGGCATTGTGAACTTTGGAACTGCAACCCCGAGTATGTTTTGTGAGGAACTCCTTAGGATTCAGCTCCAGGTGGCAAAGCCTATCAATTAAAGGCCTTAGGTGGGTAGGGGGTGGGGTTGTGTCCTATTTGTTATTTTTGGTTTTTTAGTTCTCCTTTTGTTGTAAGACTCTTTGGTTTGAATAAAATTTTCTGCTCTGTCCACACCCTGACTGGATGCTTTTGAGGAGTCTACCAAATTTGTTTGCCAGATGGAAGGATTTATAGCAGATTTAGCACTGAAGACCTTTGAAATGAGACATTAAGAACAAACACTTGGGATGATGTCTGCTAAACATTGGCAGTGAATGTTTTGGTATTTAGGAATCTGAACCTTCTTGTGTAGCAGTAGTGCCTGTGGGCTACCTGCTGAAAGGGGAGTGGTGGTGGTGTATAAGAGGCAGTGCTAAAAATTGGTTTTCCCTAAATTTTTGTTGGTTGTCACTGTAGGCTAATGTGTTGTGCAAAGATCTGAGCTAACTTCAGAAAAGAGAGTTTGTGCATTGCCAGCAATAGAGCTGCATTAATACTGTGTTGCGCTTTGGCTAATTAGTCCAGCTAAAACCAGGTCATTCATAATGTCATCACTGTGCTAGTGCCTCAGTGGCACTACAAGCCACCTGTTGCAAGAGGTTCCGTGACTGCCAAGGGATGTCAAACTGGGAGGCTGCACCGGAGCAGAAGTCACAGGAGTTCTGAAACACTGCTAGATAATGGGCCTTAAGCTGTGGGAGTAGCTCTGCAGCCTTTATCCTGCTTTCAAACTTGATGTGCCAAAAGCAGCTGGAAGAATGATCTGTTCGATCATCCAGACATGTACTTGGGAGACAAGATCAACAGCACTGCACCATGTTGCCTATTCCTCAGTGCTAAGCCCATGATCTAGAAGCCCACAGTGTTAATCTTTCTCAATGGGCTCCACTCTGAGAATCTGTCTTGGTGGCAAAGTGAGGAAAATAATCGCCAATATCTTGGCACCATATGCCTGCAAAAACATTGGCTTCAGGGGCAGCAGGAGGCAATGAAAACCTGTAGAACATCTCTTAATTGCTCTTGATTTCTTGATTTATTTTACCCCACAATTTATCTCTTTTTTCCTCCTCAGTGTCAAAATGTCAGTAAATATTACCATTAAAATCAGCTTTTCATAACAGTATATTTCAGAATCATAGTGAAACTAGGTACAGGAAGGAGTGAGGTATAAAAATATTTTAGGTTACAAAGACATTTAAGCACCATTTTTCACTGAATATCTGTGGTTTTGAAATAAAGCAGCCCCTACACCTGCTTTCACCATCAGAATGGGTGCACAAATGTGGAAAGCTTATCAGTGCTTACGGAGATCCCATATGTCACATATTAAGAGAGTCTTGATTTAATGAAAAGTTCATCATGTTCTTAAGAGGGGGAAAAGTGGACTTGGGTCTTCGGTTAGGATATTGTATGTGCTGGAAACTGAAATAAGAATGCTATAACTGTAGGTATTCTTTTTCTGCAGATAGGAATGGCCAGTATGACCCAGAGGTCTAACAACTGTCCTCAAGGTATTCATGGCAGGGGTTAAACTGGTACATTAAAGGTGCAAATTCTTTCTTAAGAAATGTAAATCAGGTGTTAGGGAGCTGATAATTTTCTAATACAGGTCGTGTATTTGAGGAAAAGTAAGGCTATTCTAGCATAAATTGCATAGATTTTAAAGCCAGAAGAGATCATTAGGGTCCTATCACTGCAGTATAGCAAACTATAGTATTTTACCCAAGCATTTCTTCAGCTAGCCTATATCTTTGGAAGAAGCTAACCATATGGTTTTGGAGACCTAGTCTTCTTTTAACAGAAAATCCTCTACATCCTTAAGTGAGGTGTTGCGCTGATTAATTTAGCAGATTAATGCTGTAGTTCCTTGATCTGTTTTATCTGGTGTAATTTAATGTGACTGCTGAAAAGGCTGTTTCCATTGTCATCCATTTGCTTTTTTCTGCCTCTTGTGCCAGCTCTGTTGTTTTTTGTTTCCTGGGTGAAACAAGTAGTTTGTTGCCAGATGAATTTCCTAACCTACAGAAACCAACAAATTATTTGATTTTCAGCTTACTCAGTTCTTTGGTTTGGTTCCTCATGCAAACAGTAGTGCTGATTCAATGGAGAGAGTCAGAATTAGTGGCCATAATATGGAGGAGGAAGATGGGACTGGCTCCTTTAATCAGCAGCACTGAGCAATGACATATTAAATGGATTATGGAATTATGGTGTGAAACATAACAAGCAAGTAGCTAACAGCTGACACTAGACAAATTCAGATGTGCAAAAGGTACTCATGTGGCCAATGAAGATTAAGAATCCTTTGCTATCTGACACTTTCACTTGGAAAATTTTATTTCAGAAGTAGAGAATTTTGTGACCCTTACAGAGTATATGGCATGTCTTTTTTGACAGCCTGCAGTGACTTCAGAGATCAGAAGGACTACCAATATTCCTACAGAGAGGGGGGGTGCTTGCAAATTTAAGCATACCGGGGGAGATGGGACAGGATGATGACACACAACTGCATCTTGAATTCTCATCCATGCTCTGAAAATCTTACTATATAGAGGACCAGACTGTTGTGTCAGCAGTTCAGATTCATGTGCCTCCCAGTTCAGTCAAGAAGCATTTTTCCAAGCTCACACCCAACTTTGTTGCTTCCTTATGTTAAACCTTATCCATGTAACAAACCAAAACTGTCTTGTTGGTGTTCTTGGCAGGCTGCTTCAATGCAGGGTTAGTTGAATCTATGGGAACCTGTGAGAGGCATTTGCAGAGAGATGTTTCTTTGCAATGTTTTCTTTTGCTATAATAGGAAGCAAGGTGCACGAGTGCTGACAATTGGAAGAGGTCAGATAAAGTCTCCCTTCTTTATTTTAACTATTGATACATTTGATGAAGTGGCACTGGATGAGACTGACTTCCTTCTGAAGATCAGTTGGCAGATGACCAACACGTCATCGAAGAGCTCTGATGAAGATTACTTTCATCAAACCTGTTGTTTTCCAGCAAGGTCAAACGTGTATTAATATCAACGCTACTAGGTTAATCCTCACATAATAATACGGTTTATACATGTTGTACTGCACTTGCGTCGGGCTTGAGGACTCTGTTCCAATTACTTTGTTAGTTATGCATCTGTAACTTTAAATGCCCCACTGTCTTTTGGGAACCATATTCTGTAGCTGTCTTTAAAAATCTAGCTGTATTCTAAGGGTGAAATTTTGGACTCTGAAGATGCTATTAAAACATCTGTTGGTTTAAGTGAGTCTATGATTTCCCCAAGACTTAGCAAACAATGAAAGTTGCAACAGGCTCAGATAATTACAGACTTGTTTTAAACTTTTGCTATGATTTAACTTCTGTGAGAGTATACCTTTTATCATCAGCAATTGCTTGGCATCTTTTCATGCAAGTCAGGGAAGATGCTACTAAGCAACTCTAAATTTTTATTGTCTTTCAAAGGATGACAGATAATACCCTTATGAAACCTGGGTGCTGAGCTCACAGGGCTCTTTGCCAACACAGCATAGCTATTTTTGTAGCTATCTGTGTTTCTAATGTAACTCAGTATCAGCAACGGCAACTGCAGACTAGAAAGACATGCAGATGCATGCTTTCTGTGCTGGCACTTGTTTTCTTCTTGAGGTCCTTGAAGTCAGCTTAAACTTCAAATAAATTTTCATCACTAATGCTCTCATTTGGGTCTAATAGGACCCCTAATGGGTCTCTTTGACAAGTGTGCTTAGATAGTTTTAGATTTCAGTAAGCAATGTAGCTTTCCAATTTATTTATTTAGAATTGGTACCTTTAAGCACAAATGCACAGAAAGATAGCCTCTTTTTACCAGGAACTGGAGAATAAAATCCCTACTATGTATAGATGCACAGTGATGCGTGATAAAACAAAATGAGCATATTTAGATGCCCTGAAAACAAGTAGTGAAGAATGCATGCTCAGGTGTGCTGCTTCTGTGAGAAAGGTAAGACAAAGCTTGCATGCTGTTTGCCATCTAGGCTTGGAGAGAGAGAATTATTTGGAAGTTGTTGCTGTTACTCTGAGGCCATGGTGGCAGGTTACAGCACGCTGTGATTTGACTTTTAGTTTCCTTTTCTCCTGGTCTACCTGGGATTTATTATTTCTGGGACAAGCAACCTATTTCTGTAGCATGAAAAAATCCCAGCTGCTTTGCATGTTGGAAATTGCCAGTTAAATGATTAGTGTGTAGTTAAAAAAGTTGCTGGGATTGAGAGGATAACTATCAAGACCCTTGGCCTAAAAATATGCTTACAGGTCAATGCATGCACTGGAGAAGTGACTAAACTGGTTTTACAAAATGGGTTGCTAACCAGGGTGTGAATCCACTTTACTGGCAGAAAGACTGCAAGTTTATTACTTGGGTAAAATGGCCCAGTGATGGAGTCCTGAAGCCCTGATTCCTTGGGAATTGTTATGGGACAAAATTGAATCTGAATCCAGAAAACATTAATGTCTGGAGACTGGAATGTATTGAGACATGGAGAAACTACCTGCCTTCTTGTGTGGAAATACTCTGTAGTTTTAGCTTCATCTTTGCTAGATTTTATGATTGGATGTTTTTCAACTGATTCTGGAGAAGAGGTTAAACTGCAAACACCCAAACTGTGTACAACTTGAGGAATTTGATTTGTGCTCATACCTAATATTTCTTTGCCTCCTCATCTTCTACAGACTGATTCCAGTCAAATGGAATTGCTGACAACTGGCTGTTGCTAGTGTCTCTAGACAAGCTACTTGCATGCTGTTCAAAATGAACAAAATACTTAGAGCACTTGCAAGTACTTAATATGTGTGGTATGCAAGCAACAGATTATTCTGTTGCCAAAGATTTTGGTGCTGAATTCTGTTATGAATTGATTTAGTCGTGACTGTTCAAGTTGAACAGTGTATTGTAGTATGTTCTGGTTAGACTAGGTAGCCAATCTTGAAAGTCTTTTTTAAGTGAGTACTATGGACTTGAAGCATGACTTCGCTTCCCCATTTATTTTACTTTTGAAGTTATTGGTGGAAGCAGTAATGCAGTATTTTCTTGGAAGAACTTATCTGCATTCTGAAATCTGTTACTCTAATCAAACAGCAGTTTGGGACTGGTGTGCTTGCATCAAAACTCAATTTACATTTCTTCTGTTGTGCCAGATAGTGTCCAGGACTTCTAGAAGGAGTTAAATTGTCAGCAGAAATGTTGGTAAGTAGGTGTGTGTCAGTTCTTTGTGCTGCGGCATAGCAGTGTGTCCTGACCTCACCGGAGTATAGCTCTTGACAGTGGAGGTGGTTTGTCTCCGGAATCAAGTGCAGAGACATCCTGGAGCTCGCCTAAGTGTCTCTCTATCTGCACAACTGCCGCCACCAGAATGTCCTCTGCTTTCAGATTCAAACAGATCCACTTTCCTTAATTGAAAATTCATATTTCTAATTATATGTCATGTCTATGCCCATGTAATGGAAAAGTGCTATTACAGACATGATAATTAAAAGAGCCTACCTATTAATAGAGAACAGAAACTGTCTATTGAGGAAAGTAATTAAATCTCTGTGGAAATTATTAATATATATTAAATATTTATTTTTAGGAGATCCAAGTTGTTCTCTATTGCTTCCTTAAAAATAAATTACTCATAAATGGTCAAATTACTTTTAGTATGAGAAATGCATGGGCAAGAAATTCCTGCCTTACAACTGGCCTGAAGTTCGGCACTTGTTGTGACTTTATGGGCAGCTCCTATATATGTGTTAATTTTGGAAAGCTCTCCATGTAGATAAGTACTGAACTGTAAGCCACCAACAGCTGCAAGAATCTTAAACCCTGAAAATCAGATCCAAACCTGTCCTTGAAGGTAGAGGAATGGAGATTCTGTGGGCGCATGCCCAGTGGGGCTCTCCTACTCAGCCTTCTGTTTGAGTGTTATGAAGTACAGTTCTGCTTCTGCTGGCAAACTAGCCCACTGAGTGTGCAGAATTGCTAGGGGTATTCTCAATTTACTAGAATTCATAAGCCTCTAAAGTATGATTTATCTAGACTAAATACATCTGGTTGTGCCAAGACAGGCAGAGCCACTTCAGTTCGCTAGGGGAGGACTAATGATTTCAGCTGTCATGGTTTCAAACTAGAATTATAATCTTTGTCAGGCACAAAATGAGTAGATTTTATTGCTTGCATTTTTGGAGAGAGAGAGAAAGGAAGTCAGTAGATTCCTATCCAAGAATAAGTAATTGTTAAATTGCTGGCCAGGTTTCTTTATCGCATGTAAAAATTGCGGAACTTGTGGTCCCCTGATAGAGAGGAGATGAGCCAAGGCAGCTTGTGCCTCAGCCACTCCTTTTGAACACTGTCTCTGAACCTTGGAAGCATGTTCCTCAGAGCAAGTGTAGATAGAAGTACTAAACCAAAATGACCAGGAGGCCAGAGTAAAGAGCTGATCCCTCATTTTGAACTCCCAGGTAGTAGATGACATGAGATTTCACAGGTCCTGTGTGGGGCTTCTTACAAGGGCCTGTAGTCACACGAGGGGAAATGATTTTAGCTGACAAAGGGTAGATTTAAATTAGACATTAGGAGGAAGTTCTTTACTGTGAGGGTGGTGAGGCCCTGGCACAGGTTGCCCAGAGAAGCTGTGGCTGCCCCGTCCCTGGCAGTGTTTAAGGCCAGGTTGGATGGGGCTTTGCGCAACCTAGTCTAGTGGAAGGTGTCCCTGCCCATGGCAGGGAGGGTGGAACTACATGACCTTAGGGTCCCTTTCAACCCAAACTATTTGATACTGTGACCATGAACAACTTTTGTGGTTCGTAGAATGTTCCTAAAAGGAAGAAACTTCTTTCCATGGAGAACATAAGAATGTAAGAAACTTCTGTGGGTCATATCAGTTGTCTGGCAAGTCCAGTGTTTTATGTCTGGTAGCAGAAAGCAATGCTGTTTAGGGGGAACATGTGAACCCAGCTACTTTCTGATGCCCATTTCTCTTGCACTTTATCAACATCTGGAACTGTAGTATTAGGATGCATCCCTTTCTAGACCTTTCAGTATTTTTAGTCTTGTTGACCAGAACCCTTTTTTTAATACATACTGTGTGGCAGTTTTCTTGTTTGTGTGTTGTGTCTTTTCTTAAAAAACAAAACAAGCAAAAACCTCACACATCTCCACCCCCCACCCCCCCAAAAAAACCCCACCAAAATCCGACAACCAAACCAACAAAAACCCCCAAAAAACCCAAAGCAAAACAAACAAACAAAAAACCAAACAAAAACAAACAAACAAAAAAAAAAAAAAACCCAACAAAAAAGAAACAAACCAGGGGAATTGATGATAGCCTTTGAAGAATATTTGTCCCACAGCTGTCCTGATTTCAAGACCACAGTAATGCATTTTTCAAAATCCCTGTTAGAACTCATCAGTTTAGAGTACAGTTGAACTGTACTGCAAAAATAAATGTTCTTGAATTTGCATAATTCATCATTTGATGATGTGCTTTCTAAATTGATCATTAATCTAAACGAAGCATAAGTTTTTCTGATCTTTCATTTCAGATGTGGTGCATGCATTCAACAAACTAAGCACTTATTAATGCACTCACTTCTCCTCCAAACCCCAAGCAAAACCCCAAGATTTATGTATGAGAGAACTTGGATGTTCACCTTAAGGGCAAAAGCAAGTGATCTCCTTGGAGTCATTCTAATACAAATAGTAATTAAAAAAGTAGTCCAAAATTTCGTCCAAAACATCAATGAGCCTGCTACTGAGGAAGAAATGTGGCATCTACGAGGTGGTCAACCAATGACAGAAATTCCTTCTCCCTACTCCCAGAGCTACTGTGTGCCACTCTTCTGCTATACAAAGACAATTTGCTTTTCATGTAGTAATGAAGAACAATGTTTTAACAGACAAAGGCACTTCTAATGTATTATTGTGCTGTCTTTTGAGTAGCGCTAGATGCTGGGAAAAATGGTAATTCACAGTGTGAATGCTTCTCACCAGTAATGTGGGTTAGAACTGAGCATGTACAATCTATGTCGCATAAGGTACAATGGGGAACATTGTGAGAGGGAGAAAAGCCCAAATTATAGCTCTTGCTGATGGCCAAGAAACTAGCCTTTTGTATTTAAGATTAAGATTGTGTTTAAGACAAAGACAGCCCAAACAAAATCCAAAATATTGTCCTTCAAAGTGTGTGTGTGGCTGAATTTAGTAACAATATGTTCCTTTTTAGTGTTTGCAAATTCATACAAAAAAAATACACAGCAATACTGCTGAAACACCTGTGTTCCTCCGCTTTCTCTTGTAAACTGATATAAGGCACAGGTGGCTTTTCATTAACTTATTTCACACAAATACAAGTATGCTGCACGTTTTTTCTTGTTGCAACTATAAAATCCAAGAAACATGATTGCTACTGATTTAATGTAATCAGTGTTGTGAGGGGAACATTCTGAGCCCTTTGTGAATGACTCTATTCTGAGGGGATTTACACCCCATGTAAATCTGATTTAAATGGAAGAGTGGTGGAATGTGGCTTTCCTATTTAACCTATGCAAAAATCTATATTCTCCCACCTAGGTTTCTCACTGTGTGATGGGATACTCAGCTGGTACGTGGTGGGGGAGGGGAAGAATACAAGTCCAATAAGGACAGAGAAAGTAGGTAAGGGACTATCTCAAACAGGCAAGTTATACATTTTGATTCAATATTCTGATATTCTTATCAAGGCTTTCCAGAATGTGACTCTGACTCAAACTGCAAACAATAAGGAGAAAACAGCAAACATGTATCAATGTCTTCAGTGTTCTGAAATGGTGTCCTTTTTTTAAAGGACCAATGTTACAGCAGAAATAAAAATCTAAAAGGAAAACAGTAAGCCATCTTAACATGTGAAAGCAAATGTGTTTTTAGAAATTATTTTAGTAGTTTAAAGGTATATTTCTGTTGAAATTTATTGAACTATAGCCAGATTTATTCAATTAAGATAATACACTTCAAGGTTAACTACCATTTGCTGTTCACTTAGGCAAGCTATTGTACAGTTATGTAAATTTCATGAACAGAGACACGAGGAGTGTCTTAATTACAAGCAAAAAGTGTCATTTAAATATGAATAAGTGAATAGTTGCCTGTATTTCCTGTTCCCATTCTGCTGTCATCTTTAAGACCAAGAGCTAACTAGCCATCTATATTGTTCTTTCAGTTTTTCCTTCTTGTCTCTAAAAGGAAAAAGAAACAAAAAAACAACCCCCACAACAAAGCAAAGCCTGTCATACAAATGCATGTAAAGTAGATGATGTGGGAATGTCCTAGTCTTACAGTTGTTATCAGCACAATGAATTTTAATTTACCCAGATCACAATGAATAGCAGTAAATATGCAGTATTTTTCTGTGGATTTCTCTGCATTTCAACAGGATATCTGTATTTAAATTATACCATCTATAACTTCTATGTAAGATCCTTTGGTAGTAACTTTCTGACAGGCCTGCTAAGGGCCGGTTTTGAATGCTTCTATTTTCTGTGCTAAATCCTATTATGAATTCTTCTCTTTTATATACACATAGTTGTGTTTGAAGTATTCTGTTTTCTTACTAATTTATAGTCAGTCGAAATTAAATGTCAGGTAACAAAGTTTGGTAGCAATATTCTCTTACTATCTTTATGACTGAATTCCCTGTGTGCCTATCGTATTGATAGTTTGGGATTTTTTCCCGCATTGTTTTGAATTGTTTGTCTCTCCAAAAATGACCTAGAAAGAAATCTGTTGTTAATCACATATCAACGAGGGAGGGATGATTAGTTAATAAAAACCATGCCTTGTTTCTGTGGACCAAATGGCTAACTCTGGTTCTCAGTACATACAGAGTCTCTTGAAAGACTGTTCCCATCCTTCAGTGATGTAGCTGCAGCTCTCCCTGAGGAATGAGAAGTTCACTATTCACTCTGTGCTTGCATCACCCTTTCCAACATGTTCCCACTGATACATTAAAGGAATTAATTGCTCATAATGATCTCACCATCTGTTAACAGAGGTTCATACCTACAGGCTGGTGGCATGTGGTGGTCCTATTCAGAAATCAATAGGCAATGCTGGGGGAACGCTTTCCCACATTGCCTTCCATTGCACTCTGAAAAGGGGAGGAGAGCCCAGTGTTGGCCATCTGCTCCTTGTCTTTCTGTGCGAGAGACCTTGATGCAGTCCAGCCCAGCTCTGATCTGACTCCAGTCTGATTGGAATGTGGCTGATCTGAGAGCCTCTCAAAGCTGTGAAAGTGAGTCAAAAGGAGATCCCCATTGTCCAGAGAGGCTGAAAGAAAATGATCACTTTAAAATTCATAACTCCCAGGTGCCCGCCATCTATTCATGGGAAAAACTCTCTGAACTTCTCTTCATTAAAAAGAGAGGGAGTCCAGCTAAAAAGAGAGAAAAGGAAGTAGTTTGTGGGAAATGTGCAAGGGATTTCAGGCTAAACAAATGAGGAATTTGGAATTTTTACTCGTATTAAAGGAACCGTGTAAGGAAAGGGAAGCATTTGTAAAAGCAGGGCCTCTGCATCAAGGGGCCCTTCCCTGGGGTCCTTTAGCAAAATAAAAAGGCCTTTTTTTTTTTTTTTCTCATGAGTTTTTCCTCTCTTTTCCTCTTTCTTACCTGGGTGAATGAGGGTAGGAATAGTACAAGAATTAGGCTGTCCTTGCTTTATGTGATAAATTAGTATGCTTTCTGTCTGCCCTCCTCCCCCTCTCCTGCATATATTTTATTGTTTAGGCTGCATATAAAGCTAAGCTGATAACAAATGTAAACTGAAGCTGAGTATCTTCATGGAGAATTACACTTCTGAGGGGGTGGAAGGGCTGTTCTATCAGTTTGCTGCCTAAACTCTTCCCTGCCCCCATGTCTAGTAATCTGAGAATTTGCCGTATCACAGGAGGGATTTTGGGTTTCTTCCCCTCCTCCACTTTCTTCATCCTTTACCTCCTCTGGTTGTGAGGTAGTGCCAAATCCTTCCTCATTCCTCAAGTGCATTACATGTTCTTCCCAATTCTGTGCTTTGTCACAGTGCCTCATAATATCTTGACTGGATTTATGCTTGTTTCTACAATGTGAAATGTATTTTTCTTCAAATACTGTTTGTAGAGGTGTGAGGAGGACCACAGGGACTATACAGTATATTTTAAGGCAAGAATGGACTATTTTGTCCACTCTTTGTCCAGCTTCCTCTGCCACAAAGCCCCTTGAATTGCTCCTGGTAATTCCAATTCAGAGCCTATAAATGTAGGCTAACTACTGAATATCTTTCAGAAAAAATCCATTTTCAATTCGGTGATTTCCAGGGAGTTCATCTGCTGGTAAACCGCATAGATACTTATCTGTGACTTATTTCCAGTCCAGGGTACCCATTTCAAGTCATCCTGCCCTTTGACTACTGGGGTTAGACATATTTGATGCCTGATAGTGTGAAGAAAGCCACACAGTATGTCTGAATGCATGTGTATTTGCTGTCAGGATGTAGTCACTTATCTCCCACCAAAAGTGTTTGTGTCGTTTTTAGACGTGACACTGACCTGCTTCCCCTGTTCCAGGAGTCTTTTTACCTTATGAGGCACCAGTCTCCATTTTCCCCTCTTACATCATTTGGTAAGAATAGCAGTGGTGTGCAGCATCTTTTTTTTGTTTTGATTCAAAGCGGTTATGAGCCTTCCCACTGGGATGTTGTTCTGTCCACCCCAACTTTTCTTTTAGTTATCTTTGAGATGGAGCCGGCTGCCTCTGATCACTGTTTCTTTTTTGTTTATTTAAGAGTGTGGGAGGATTGGTAAGCATTGTGCAGGCTCTTTTCTTATCCAGAAATTGCTGAGGAAGTTGTCAGCCATCACCAAACAACTGAGAAGCAATGTCCCAGCAGACAAGAAGTTTTGTCTTGTAATTTCATGATAACATGATGCTTCTCTAGAATCTAATTTTAATCTTTGCTACTTTTTTTTCTTAGTATCATCAGTTTCATTTATATTGTTTATGGCTCTTCTCTATACATCTTCAGTGTCACTGTATGTATGCTCATCAGGTGGAGCACTCCTCTCATTATAACTAGATTCAGCATTTGAAAGGAATTTCTGGAAGTAACAGCAACACCCGACCTTGGCTTGCCTTGTGATGTTGGGGAGGTTGCATTGCAATTAACAGTCCTCTGAAAAACAAAGTAGAAAGAAAAAGACTGACCAAAAATCAATCAAACAAACAAACAAAAACCCAAACCAAACTTTCCAACACAGACATTCAGACTTCACTTGTTAATCTGGCATATTTAGCCTGAATTGTGCCTGCTATTTTATATCTGGTGCTATGTTCTTGAATTTATGACCACTTTGTTACTGAATAGCTGCCTTCTTTATTGAAACTTTAGAAATATTTGTTTAATATCTTGAACTATTTTTTAAAATAGTCTTTTGCATTTTGTACTGCAATATGTGGTGGTTAATATAGCTATCCAAACGATTACCATATCTTTTTTCAGAGCAATGCTTTTTTTGGTGTGTTTGTCTGCATTGAACTTCCTGTTTCTACCTAATCTCTTACCAGTAATTAATGAGTGGAGTGGATGGTATCAGAGCTAACTGAGTAGAGAACTTCAGTAATCAAAACAAACCACAAAATCTTCATTGCAAATAACTGGAAGTGTTGTGAAACTAAGCACATTATTGATTCTTATTGTTTCTTTACCTTCAAGACACATGTAAAGTGGGAGCTTCCAGAGCTTTACACAGTGTACAAACAGTGCTTGCCCAGTAGAGTTTGTAGTCCAAATTACAAGGCAGATGATCCGTATTTGGAAGTGATATGATGGCACTTACACAGACCATTCAAATGCATCTCAAGCAACATATGCTAAATCCCCCCCCCAAAAAAATATGAAGTTATTTACTACTTCAGTTCTCTGATGTTGGGTAGAATGACCAAGTGTAAAGGTCTGTGTGAATCAGCTTTTGAAAAGTGGTGTATTAAAGAGCTATAGGGGAATCAGCATGTTCTAAAGCTAGGAGAGAGGACCATAGGTCCTGTAGGGAGGAGCTGTAAAAGAAGAATGTGTAAAAATAGATGAAGAAGAGAGAACAAGTGGTTTATGACATCAAGGGCATGGTTCTATGCTAATCTTTTTCTTCAGGAGAAGATGCAGTGTACAGATTATACAACATGCTAATTCTCAGCTTTATTCATTTCCAGAAGTTGCTTTCTTTTTATTGCACAATTTAAATGTTTGTAGTGTGATACTTTAAGGAAGATTTCTTACCTTTTTTTGTTGCTGTTGTTGGTTTTGGGTTTTTTGTAAGATTTTACAGAGTTTGTGGTTGGGTTTTCTGTTGTTTTTCAAAATAATTTGTTTGATTTTTTTTATATATATATATATATATATTCTTTTTTTTGAAGTAATAGAATCCTAGCAAGAATGACCAAGGTAAACACTTGAGTCATCAAGTTGAAGGATAGTAGTACCAAATTGGAAAACAGACATCTAAAATAAATCATGTACAAACTTAAAGCAAGACCTATCATTGGTGGAATAGTGCAGCAAAATGCTCAGTCACAGCTGAAAATCATGTATTTGTTAAAGGTAGGGCCACATGCTGTTGGTTCTGGTAAGTCAAGTTCACCTCCTTTGTATGTTTGTGGAATTTTGGGGTGGTGGTTTTAGTTTTTGTTGAGTTGTTGGTTTTTTTTCCTTTTTTATAAGTATTTTTTTTTCAATGTATCAGCAGTAAATTTGAGGGGGCTTTTGAGTGCTGCTTTTTTTCATATTAAATATTTCATTTAAGAGGCAGAACAATCCTGTGATTATAAAATAAAATTTGAAAAGTGAATGCGCCACACCAGTATTTCAACATAAAATCATATATATCCAGTTTTCTGACACTGTTTAAAGGAGAAGACATGAAAAGGACTCCCAGGAATATCATTCCCAGAATCTGAGAAAATGCCATGTGGTGATGTTTTGATGTTTTGCTATTAGTAAACACTGTGCAGGTTGCCTTGGAGAATCCTTGCTGTCTCCTCTGCAGTGTTTGTGAGGTGCTGCACTTTCTTTCTCTCTCTCTCTCTTTTATGGAACAGTACAAGCCTCTCAGGCACAGTTCTCGAGTATAGAAAGACACATAAAGATAAGCACTTACGGGGATTTTTTGCGGACACTGAAGTGGCTTAAGTGTTGTTGAATTCCCTTTGACTTTGGACTCCAGCTTGTAAAACCAGCAAGACTGCTATCTGAAACTTTAGGTCTCCACCTCAGTGCTCCGAGAATGCTGAACTTTTGTATTAAAATCTTTCAGGTGGGTAGGATGGATGGAGTACAAGACTGTAGAAGAGTCTATGGTCAGGATACAGGCTTAAGATATATGATTTGTTGTATATGATGCCTTCCATAACTCCAGAGAAGTGACCAAGCCCACCAATTTTCTCTTTTTGTGATATATTGCCTGTTGCAGTACAAGATATAATAGCTCCAACAAGAGCATTTGAAAGAGGGCATATTTGGTGATTAGGTCTTCTCACTGCTGTGAAATACCTAGGCTGAGCACTTGAACTTGTATACATACCCAAGGTGAGTTTCCTAATTACCAGACTCTCATGAGATTGGGGCAGGAGGGAAGATCACTGATTAGGAATAGCATCTGGACATGTGATACCTTCCAACTGACTGCATTTTGCTGAATGAAAAGTGCGAGTTTAGTACGAAAAATTTGCCCAAGCTCTGTTCCAAGTCAGTTCACAGTAAAACTCTGTGTACATAACATACAGCTTAAAGTGTGAACAGCAGTCAGGCTTGAGTTCCTTTCCATTCTTCTGTTCTTCCTTAGCTAATCACTTTGAATAGCAGAGAGGGGGGAAAATGATGAAAATGTGCTGCTCAGCATTTGATATTTCAAAGGCTGCTAACTCAAAACAAATTCCTTCTGGAGTATACGAAGGCTATTCCATTTCAGCTCTAAATCTCTGTCATGTTCATGGAATCATAGAATAGTTAGGGTTGGAAACTGTTACTTGTTCTCATTTTGCTTTGATTTTTATGATGTATCTGAGAGCAGCTGGTACCTTTCTTCTCTCCCCTGCTCTTGAAGTGTCAGCACTCAGGTGATGGAGCCTAAGCTTTTTGTTTTAAAATAAAAAAGGAAAAATTAAATATTTATTTTAATAAATATTTTAAATGTTAAAGCTTCAAATATGGTAAAACCTGTATTAATTAAAATGTATTATTATCTCAATAATCTTAGAATTATTTACATTCTTTTCCTTGGATTTTGATGTCTGAGGGTGGTGGGTTTTGCATATGTTCTTCATTCTGGATGTATACAGCAAGTGAACCAGTTCTCTACTTCTCTTCAAATTCCAGAGTACAGATAAAGCATCTGGTTTCTAGTCTTGCCATTTTGTCACTCAGTAGCCAGCTCGTGTAACTATGGAGAAAGTTGCAACTAGAACTGTAATGGTTCTGGAGTCTTTTGGACACACTCAATTCCAAACAGTTATTTGCCAGGGTCTGCCTTTGCCCTCCAAAAGAAAAGGTAATAGAGGCTGTGTAAACTTACTCTCAGCATGTTTTGACTGCAGGTGGTGCATCTCTTTCTGGGAGGGCTTAGCATTGGATAGAGAATATGGTTATCGAGCTGGGGCACTTTGCTGTGTATGGAGTACCAGTAAATCCTGTCACTTTTTTCAGAAATGGGTACTAATATGAAGACGTAATCAGTGTAAAGCACAAATATGTCAAGATGATTGTGAAGTGTTTAAAAAGGGATAAACTGGACTTCATGTAGCTTACGTGGTTGAATAGGTTAACGAAATTGAATAGTTTTGTATGGGGAGTGTGGAGCATGTTGAATGAAGGAGTAGTTTAGAAGGAAGTGAGAATGTAGTTATGGAAGCAGTGGACAAGAAGGATGTAACTGGTGAGATACAGCTAAAATGTGAGATTAGGTATGTTTCAGATGCATTAAACACCAAACTTTTGCATTACTGTGAAGAATTAAGGCTGAGCGTACAATAGAACATTCTGAGCTGATCAGAATTGGGATTAAATGTCTGGGAGGTGCTGTCTCCTGATTGCCTGCAGATCATCTTCTCCACTCAGGTAGTATGGCACAATTCATTGTCCAGCGGAGGTTGACTGAAAGCAAAGGCAAGGAAAGTAGAACTATGCTTATACTACAAGCCTGCAGATATGTTTCCTTGCATGGGCCATTTTCTGATGTGTTACAATAATGTGATTGCATCCAGTGATTTTTGGGGATATAAATACTGCCAAACCACTGAAAGTGGTTCTTCTTCATTTTAATGGAAACTAACAAAACTTTATAGTAAAGCCTGATAGCAAGGTTACTTCCCTCCGCTGTGTAGAACAGACACTGCAAATCAAAAGGTAAGTATGTTGTGGCCTGTGAGCAAAATCATCAGAAATTAGTCTAAAGTAACTCCCTACTTTCTAAACAGGCAGGGTCTTCCATTAAGATTTGTAATACTAAAAGAAAAACAATAATAACTTGGCCTGATGTTTCTGGGTAAAGTGGAAGATAGCCCCTACTTTAGCCTGTCATAATGAATGCTTTACTAATTTCTAGTATGATATTTTAGCATAACAATCAGAAAAATGAGATTTGTAAAATCTGTGCAATGCACACTTTTTCCTTAAAAATGTAAGATTAGTTTAATACTTTAATGGTATGCCCCTTCTATCTTGTGTATGTACTCCTCAAATGTTAAAAAAATGATCATAAGCAACAGCCACCTAGGTATGCAGCAAAAAAAGTACCATCCTACCTTTCGACCGTACCTTCATTGCAGAGAAGAGCTGATTTTTGTAGTATGTTCTGGGGTTCTGAATTTGGGTTGTCCTGATCTGGTAGGAGGAACAACTTCCTAAATCAAGGAATGTCCCCTTACTAGCTTCCTTTCCAATGATCTCTATTACTCTGTTTTGCGAGTGTGTGTGTGTATGTGTGCTAATTAGCTGGCAAGACTAAAATGCATTGGAATACCTGAGTCATAAACATAGTTTAGAAATAGGCTCATTTAGGAGGGAGATCTGAAAGGGCACTGGTAGTAAAACAAGATATTTGCTGGTTGCTAAGCGCGTTTCAGTTTTCAGTCATGAAACTCGTGGATATGTTGTTCAGTGATTCTGAATTTCCTCAAGTTGTATGTATTGCTGCTTCAAATGAGCAAACAACACACCTCTACCCACAGACGGAGATAGAACTTGATATTTCAGGCTTATTGTTCTCTTTGCTCGAGAAATCATGATTTCAAGGTGTTTCTCGAATAAATATTCTTTTTCTTTGCAATAATTTGCATATAGTTTTTAGTTCTATATTTACCGGTATGTTCTTGAGTGCTCTGTTTCTCTGGTCAGGAGTGACTGTATATTAGTATCAAAAATTTTCAGCATAAAGACTTCTTTTCTACATTTATTTTTGGGGGTTGGGGGTTATCTTTACTCCCTTATATCATACATAGGAGGTGAGGAATTATTAAGAAACCTGTTTAAAATTTATATTTCTAATTTAAATGCTGTCAGGAATTGCTTCTATTTGCAAAGGTGACAAGGAAATAATCATCAGTGTCTTAGCTGAGATGTGAGTTAACATTTGCACCAGCCATGGATTTTTTTTCAATTAGCACTCCCTTAGAAAACCCATTCCCCCAGCTTTTGTCAACGTGTTGTAGGAGAAGAAGAGCAAATAGATTGGAAATGCTCTACAGCTCAGGCTCCTGGGAAAATGTAACAGGTGTTACAGCTCAGCTGGGTATGAGCTTTATGAAAAAAGACCCTCTCAGACTTTACCCATAGAATTCTCTTTCCTAGTCAGAGCTTCAAGTAGGAAGAAACTAATGACTTCATTACCATCTCAATTCTGGGAAATGCTTGGTCCAGACCTGAATCATTAAAGGAAAGGTATAGCACTCTGCCTGACCTTACAAGATCAAAATGTTATTTAGACCAATTCCATTAGTCAAGGTTATAAACCTGAAAGAACACACCCTTTTGTATTGGCTTTTAGGCCATAAAATGTGTATGTATGTCATGAGGAGCAGGGCAGGAGGTGGAGGCTGGGGGTAGGAAAAAAAAAAAAACATATTCTGCACTCATTGTGCAGCGCAATTTCCTATGCTTTCTTTGAAAAGCCTCTACTTCCAGCACTTCTTCCCTTCACCCCGTGTTGTGACACATTTAATGGCTCTTGTCGTTCTCACTTTTCTAGGGGTTCTAATTGGGGATGATACTGAAGCCAAGAATGATGTCAAAATTTCAAGCCATACAAAGGGAAATAAATTTCTTTAATGCTGTAGTAATTAAAAGCACCTTAAAAAAAAAAAAAGGCAAAAAAAAGAAAAGGCAAAAGATATTTATTGCATCTTTCTAGCTTATAAAGAAAGAGTAAGAGAACAGCATGCCGTACAGAAGACTGACTTTGTGGGTTATGTTCCTTTTCTCCATTACTGCCTTTGCAGTTACAAGGAAAAGAAACCTTGCTTCATGTAACTATGTTCTTCCTACCTGTCTGGAATTTCTTTATGTAATGATAATGTTGGATTTGAAACCCTGGCCCAACAATCTTTCAGTACTAGTACAAAATGTTCATCTTTCGGATAACTGTAATGGAGTTAGTCAAGAAGCAAAAACTTAATGTATTTTTCCACAGTAGCTGCTATGAAGTTTTTTCTCTTCCTGCACAAAAATACCTCCACAGGTAAAGATGGGCATAAGCTAACATGAAGAAATGTGTTATGCCTGCTTTAGGAAAAGATTAGCCAAGAGGGAATAGAGGCATGGCGCAGTGTTTTGTAGAAGGCTTGAAGCCTCTATGATATATCGATGTTTGCAATGCCTGAATCTTGTGCCCAGAGGGAGACTTGGAATGTCTTGTACACCAAGCCAGTAATGTGACTCAGTCTGGCACTAATGGGCATGTGAAGAGTGCCTGTTTTAGTAGACATGTGTCTGTGTTGGTATTTCTTCAAAGCCTTTAAAAGGCAAGACCTGTTCATGCAGTGCAGGATAGTCAGTGGCAGGTTTCATAGCTGAACCTCATCCAGGTACGTCTCTTTGAGGTTGCTGTAGTGGTTACCAATACATTCTGACCTCTTCCACAAAGCATTCCTGCCTTGTAGAAATCCATTTCTGTAAGGAAATGTTTACAATCCATTCCCACAGCTGTTTTGCTTTAACTCTCATTTCTTGAGCAGAAAAAGTTGGAGATAGGAAATTAGAGTTCAAACTCTCATTTGAGATCAGGTCTCACTGGTTGTTTTGTGTTGTTGTTGTTTTGGTTTGGTTTAGTTTGTTTTTTTTTTCCTTCTGTTAATACACCCTATTATTTGCTTGATTTCTTGGTGCCCTGTGACATTGGTTGCTCATTTTCATCCAGTGATCACCTGGTTTTCCTAGGTTCTCTTCCGTGTCCTTTTATAGTGATAAACCTATAGTCTCACGAATGGCATTAGCCCTTAAATGTATGACCTTGCCTTTCATACTATTGAGTTACATTTCTATTCGATCCCTTTAATTCTGACTGGATCCCATTTAGTCCATGCCAGTGATCACATGGGCAAATGTAACAGGCACCTCTTAGTTCCCACTAGAGTGGTGTGTGTGACATTTGTGTAGCCTCATCTTATGCATTCATTAGGCCACAATTCCTAGGCATGAAGTTGGCAAATAGAGTAAGCTTACTAATGACAGTTTTTGATATAAGGAAATGGGTCTCTGAGCATGAGCCTTCTACAGCAAGTCTGAGCAGTACTGTGTTATATAGGTTAGGTTAACCTGAGTATAAGACAGGTATAGTTGCATTATCAGGATGTTGTTTTCTAAGCTGTTAACTGTTAAAATAATGCATTTTGATACTCAGCTTAGTATGTAGTTCTTTCTAATTTGCCTTTGCTTACAAGCCCCTCTTATTCTGTGTAAGTATGATTTTGTGTTTTATCTCTTGGGTTACTGTGGTGGGTGGCAGGCTGTTGTGTTGAGTTCTCAGAGAAGGATGAGAAGGCGCACGAGCTAACATCTGTCATCTCCCTGAAATATGCTGATGTGACAGCTTCTTGGACTGAAAATGTATGCTTCTGGTACAAATCTTCTGACAGGAAAAGCAAGCAGTTATGTCACTTAAAACCAGCACAAAACAAACCCCCCTCTGACTGTAGACCTGTGTTACTAATTTGGTTTATGAAGAAAGTAGGGTTATTGTGCATAAGTGCTGAATGAACTGCATGCTGTTGTTTGCAACCCAGAACAAAACATATCTTGCTTATTTTAGCCTCTAAACCCTAGAAGTACACTCAGAAAATCCACACTGCAAATATTTGCTGTTTTGGAGCACTGCTAAAACAAAATATTCAAGGTGTAAGAGAATTAGAAAATTGCCAAGTACCTGTTAAGAAGAAAGTACTTACAGAGCCTGAATTATGGAACATCTATTGGCACCTCTGTGCTAGTTGGTACTTCAGAGTGCCCTTTATTCAGGCAGCTAGGGGGACTGTTAGACTTAACTCTCTTGGTGCCTCTCTGTGGCAGAGCAGTTCTTCAGGTAGTTCAAGCCCAGATGCTGTCATCCAGGGATTTTCCAGTGAATCCATTTTGTGCACCTATATAAAAGTAACTTGGTTTTCTGGAGATTTGTCGTAATTGTATGTTTTAAATATATCAAATTTGGGCAGCCTTGTTGTGCTGAATCCATTTTGTGGATGATGTGCCCTACAGGTGAAGGTGAAATTTCAGGCTTTGTGATGTTGAAGTGAGATTTGCCATGGTGACTCTAGGCCTAATTTGAGCAGAAAAGAAGGCTGGCATTGGTAGTTTTCCTGGATGGGTGATTCTTACAGCTGGTGATGATTTTTAAAAGATCTTCATTTCTGACCTGTGTTCTAGAAGGTGGATTCCTTTGCAAGGATCTTACCAGCATTGCATCTTCTAATTAAACAGCACATTATAATCTATCAGATGTGATTGGGATGTTC
This sequence comes from Psilopsiagon aymara, assembly GCA_024733675.1. Classification (NCBI taxonomy): domain Eukaryota; kingdom Metazoa; phylum Chordata; class Aves; order Psittaciformes; family Psittacidae; genus Psilopsiagon; species Psilopsiagon aymara. Next base: position 24,540 of record JANRGW010017919.1, read on the forward strand.
ACCACCCTTCTGAAGCTATTTTCTGAGTCCCTTATGGAATCTGCTCCATGACTCATGAATAGTGCTCAAAGGCTGGCTGCTTTCCTGGCCTGTCACCATGCAAGGCATGGTGAACTGGAATTATTCAGTAATTGCTTGTGACCAGCGTGCTTTGCACAAAAGTGATCAACAAGATAGGCTGTTTCGTTAATTGCCATCCTGGGTTTGACTATACCTATTGAAAGAACTTCAGATGTTGATATGTGTTGCTAATTCTCTTGCTCTTCTTGTTTGCAGCTCACATGTTCTTCATGTGGTTTCTCACAAATAGGTGAAAGCAGCATTCCCTTATTCTAAATTATCCTTGTAAAAAAATATTGGTAGAGCATGTCTCAAATCATATTGCTGCTTGAAAGGTCTAGAATAGCTGCCTAAAAGGCTAGTATTAAAGTGCTTTAAATGATTATTTTTTTGCATTCTGGTATTTGTCTGAAGTCAGTACTCACCTAACAGCTTCTTTTTTCACTTGTGAAAAGATGACAGGCTTTTCTTTAGCTGTATATTATCATGTATACAAAAAAAACCCACCCCAAAACAACAACCCCCCTCACCCAAAAAACCCCTAAACCAAACCCCAACCCCAGTCAGGAGAGTCTAAGTATTGACAGTTGTTTTGGTTTTGGTCTTTTTTTTTCCTAATAGGGAGAAATTTATGTATCTATGTGTAGAATCATTAAAGGAACTGTTTTCCCTTCACCTGATGATGCTTGCAGTTTGTATTTCCTGACACCAGAAGTTCATTGTATTTAATAAGCAACTTCCTATTGCATTAGCAAATTTCCATCTGGTTGGAAAGGTACCTGATTCTATTACTGTATTTGTCTTCACGGCTATGATGCAAAACATAATTTGCTTATAGCTTTGTAAATATGGCTAATGCAATGATATGTACATCAGATTACCCACAGAAAGGTTTTGCTTTGTGCAGGGCATGTCTGAATTTCTGAATGTACAGAGAAAGTGAACAGAGAGGGGATGCTGCTTCTATATGCCTTGTGATATTCCAGAACTTCACAGAGGCTTTAGAAGAAAAAAAGGCGAAGGGTAAGAAGAGGAAATAAAATTAGTATCTAAAAATGTCAGTGCTCCTTGTGTTTGTATGTGAGAGGGAGAGGGGCGGTTTCTACATTTTACATATGAAGAGGATTTTGGAGAGGTATCTGCCCTTTGGAAAATTGGAGAATGCATCGGATCGTAGGATGTCTTCCTGAAATGTTACTCTGTTCCACATTGGCAATACAATCAAAAACAAACAAACAAACAAAAAAAACACCCCAAAATTAGAAACCTATAAGTTAATAGCATTATAAAATTCTAATATGAAACTTTAGAAAGGCAAAGGGAAGACCTATTGAGTGAAACGTTAATAAGAATGGAATTTATCATCTAAGTTTTAGCAGTCTCCAAGAAGCCTCAGCAAACAAATAACCTTTGTGAATCCTACTACTACTAGGGCAATATGCACAGCATTACTTTGCCCTTTTTAGAGGTGCTCAAAGGAGGTGTGGATGGCTTTACTGACTTGCCCATTGTCACATGAGAAGTCTGCAAAAGCCAAGGAAATTAAGCCAAGAGTTCAGAGCTGGCTCCCTGAGATGCTTGTAACAAAATCCCTTGTGGGCAGTGCCATAGGGAACCATCTCTGTTCCAAAGGAGGTACAGAATTGATGTGGATAGAAGGGGTGAAATGCATTTCCCAAAGAAAATGGAAAGTCAGTAGCAGAGTTTGGGGTTTTATATATTTATTTTAAAAAGAAACAAACTGACTCTCGTGCCCCCCCAACAAAAAAAAAAAAAAGCTAACCCTGTGATATTTGCAGTATTCCAATACTTATTCCTCTGGTGTTAAGTACATGATAGCACAGCGTATTGCAATATAGCAGTCTGGCTGTAGGAGGGCTGGAAGGGCAGGAGGCCTTCCTTGGGAAGGCGAACCCATTGCCTTCTGCTTCTTTTAGTTCTTCCTGCGGCTGACCTTGCTGTTACTGCAGAGCTTCAGGTTGCCCAATACTGACAGAAATGAAACCACTCTGTGGGAGGCAATGATTTCCGAACACCATCTCCCAGTTTGACAAAACCAGGAAACTTGTGTATCTCTTGCCATCTTTTCTGCAGTTTTGACTGGCACTCAGGTAGCGCTGTATTACAAGGTAGTTGTCACATCGCTTATGCAGATATTAATACCTTTCTACTCCAAGGGGGTACATGGCTGATTTTAAATGTGATATGCAGGAAACTACAGACTAAGCTATATGAAATCATGTTGCCCTTTGCTATCAAGAGATAAAGTGGGGATAACACATGGCGTTCCCAGCATAGGGGGGAGTTCACAGAAATTCTGGTAAATGATTTGCTATGTTTTGCCACCACAAATTACTTACATTGATGAGGCATCCTCCAAAAGCAGCATTTGTCTTCCTGAAGATGTGCAAGTATATTTACCAGTGAGTACTAATGAAGTGTGCTTGTGAAGGAAATGAAGCCTTGAGTGTGTGTAATTATGTCCCCTTCCTTCTATGAAAGCTGCCAAAAGCTTGATAACAGGAGTCTGTCACCTATAACAGCAGTAGGGATTTTGTCTGTTATCTGCCATTTGCTCCGTATATTAAGAGCTGTGTAGGAGCCCTCTCTGTAAAATGATGGCTGTCAGGCTTAATTCAGAAGTGCATCCATGTTGTTTTCAGAAACATGCAAGTTTAAAGATATGAAGTCCTATTGGGTGTGTCATGCCACGCTGAACATCTGGCATCAAGCATGTCTAACAATTTCGTCTGAAAACTCTAAATGCATTCCAGAGTCTGTGGTTAACTTCATTCTTAATTAGGGTCTGTGCAAGACTATCATAGTCTGGTTGCTTAAAACTGGGACTGCAAGAAAAGTCTATGATAGGGTCACTCATCCTTTCTGGAAATTGAATGTCTATTTTAGGTGTCAAGATAAAGCGCTTGGAGCCTAACTTGAGGCGGTAATGTTTGACAGCTTTGATTGGAGTTTCCTTGTTTCATCAGATGTTTCACAGAATAGCTGAGCTCCATTTGTTAATGGAATCCTGTAAGATGTCAGGCTGCAACTGTACAACATATTGAGAAAATAAAGAGCTACATGGGAAAGCTCATGATGCTAGATTTCATAATTTGCCCAAATAGCTGCATGTGTCTGCTGCATAACTGGTGGTCTGAAAAGAAATCAGTCTCAGAAATGGAGTAATGTTCTTTGGCCCTTTGTTAGCAAGTACATGTTATGGCAAGGGTATAGTCATGCAGCAAAAATCAATGATCTCTATGAAAGAACTATGCAAATAGTCTGTCTTTCCTGATGAGGACAGGTTTGCTTTGTTTTTTTTCCCCTGAAGGAGATGATCCTTCTCTTGCTATTGAGAGAAAGAGGGAGAGACAGCTTTGAAAATCAGACAACCTTAAGCCTGTTGCAGATTGAGGTTTCAACCATACATAACCCTGTGTGTTCTGCATCAGTGTTTATCTAAGTGTGACTGTGTTCAACTATCATGTTAAAAAAATTTTATTCTTTGATGTTTATGTTAAACTGCCACTAATTATGTCTTTTGGGTTAGCACCAGTCAGACTGAGCATCTGCTATGTTTGTGGGCAGCTGGCTAGCGCATCTGGGAAAAGCTATCCCTGGATATGGAGAGAGGTGGAGAATGGAATAGTTAACTGCCTGAGGAGCAGCTCACTGCCACTGGGGCGGCAGGCCTCTGTCCAAAGCTGTACCATGGTGGGTGATGGGTCGTGTAAGAAGCCTAGTGGGCGCAAAGCGGACAGTATGAAGTGACTGTGATGCTGGCTGCCAGGGCTACTGCAGAAGCATCTGGTTTTAAAGCCAATGGCCTTGCTTTTGGCTAGTGACCATAGTTTCTGCATACATGTGGCCATAGGTTCATTAGAGTACATCCAATGTATTCTGCTCTGCTGTATTTGGTGCAGTAAAGAATTTATATTTTGCCTGGAATTAGGCACCAACAAATACAACAAAGGCTTTATTAATGATCAGGTGGGCAGCGAACTACCAGCACATTTGTCTAGAACTGGCAAGAACTGTCTGAAACAGAGTTTGGAAGAAATGGGAATTGACAATGAATGGCAGGAAGTGATTTATTAACTTCCTCCTTCTTTGGCTTGTGATGGTTTAGCAGTTTAGGAACCACAAACTTAATTATTTAGCTGAGAAATATTGAATTAATTATAACTGTTATCTAAGCTATTGTCAAAAATGGATAATACTTGTTAGCTTTTTAAAATATATTTTTTTAAATTCAATGCTTTTTATATACTTTTTGGAGGTATTGCTAATATTTGTGTCAGTCTGAGAGAAAGGGATCTTTTGTGTAGAAAAGAAAGCTTATGTTATCTTCATAAACTGAAGCTCAGATGTGTCAAAATTAGGTGTTTGTGTATGGTAGATCCCAACTGTTATGATATTCATTTACTGCTTCTGCCTGCCTCCCCTGGCATTAAGTTGGTCAAATATCAATGCAACAGAGCTGATTTTACATCTGTGCCCTATCCAAGAAAATAAAGGGACTGCAGATAGAGAGTACAATTGGGAAAAGTCAGTATCTTGGGTGAATTTTTGCTGCTTAGTACTGACAACACAATCTGTATAAATGCAAACTATATTTCCACTTTCTAGTATTGCAGTCAGAATAAAATAGGTACAGAAAATGATATAATTTCTTGTAAAATCTGCTGCTAGAGTCACTGTATGCAGTAAAAACTAAGCATTATACTCCATCCCACAATAAAGAAGAGTTGGGAGCTTTTTTCACACCCTTTTCAATGTGTCAGTAGGGAAAACATAACTGGCACTTAAATCTAACTCAGTGTAATTTTTTTTCCATTTTGTTTTTCTGTTTATTTGGAGGGAAGCAAGGAAACAGTTTCTCTTTTTGGTAAACAAAGAGGAGAACTTGTCCCAGGGTCGTGTGATTATGTCTGCATTTTTTGTTTAGGATATGTGGTACTTAGTTTTCCTCACATCTATCCAACCTCCCTTTGAGAAAAGTTGTGGGAGACTCAAAGTACACAACCTGTGCTTGTGCAGATGAAGGCAAGACTTGGTCTTGTGCACTTTCTGTATCTTGTTTGTCCTCTCTAAGCAAGAAGTGAAGCAAGTATAAAGCCCGCCATATGTCTGGGCCTTTATGGGATGAATTTCACTTTCTGTACTCAAGCATGAAGATGATGCTTATAAATGCAGGGCTACCATTTGGTGACTCTTGATTTCCTCTTTTGCTTAACTTATAGCTACATTTACAAGGATTCCTGGTAGTTTCAGGAAATTTCTGTGGAGTCATCCTGGTAGTTAGATTTCTTACTCTGTACTGGGCAGCACAAGAATGAAAATTGCAATTAGTTTATGCCAAATGAGCAAAATGGTATTTCATAATTGTCCTCCCTCTAGAAACTGGAATCTTTACTCAAATGCAATCCTGAATATTAATGTGAAATGGAAAATATCAAGGAAATTCAGTCTATTTCTTGTTATTTATGACCAAGTTGCAGTGAATCTTGCATGCTGGTCCAGTTGTCAGTTTACTCCTGGTACTAGAAGCAAATGCAAAGAGAATGTTGATCCATTGCTCTGCAAGGAAATATGGGAACCAGTAACCCAGCTGACACAAACTTGGTTGTTCTGGCTGGTGATAATCTGGTAATCCTTGCTCGATTTCCTTCCAGTACAATTAATTATTTTTGTTTGTTTCTGTTATGAGAAAGTGTGTTGTGATAACTTCCGTTAGCAGCTCAAAATGTAACACCAAACTCCCTGCTGGCATGACTTCAAGAACAGAGTTGTGCCAGCAGATAATTTGGCCTAGATTATTTTTAAGAAGGTTGTCAGTCTTGTTTTTCTCTATTACATGCTTACTGTTTTAATATCAAATATTTATTCTACTGATTGCAGCTTTAACTCTAAATAGACTCAGTGAAGTAATCTCTTGACCTGTGTAGTAACAGACAGAGCCCCCCCTCATAGAGCTGTTTGAGAACAATCCCTCTTGTGAAAATTATTTAAACCGTGCTACCATAAATCTCAAGAGCATGGGTTTGTCATGCAAGTATTCTCCTTTTTGCCCTTGCTAAAATATTTGATGTAACTTCCTCATCACAAATGTGCTAATGAAATCCATGGCTCTCCTCTGTCGTGCTCTTTTACTTTTTCCCTCCCTGCCTTTTTTTGTCATAATTATGCTCACCTGTATACATATGCACATATGAGTGTGTGCACACACATAGAGTCAAATACTCCTTTTAGCTTCAGAAGGGGGAAAGAGGAAGCATTAACTTCCCATTAGCTGCAGGGTTCTCACAAGGGGTCTATAAAGAAATCTGGCATTGAGTTACAGAACATGTTGAGAGAAAAACAATAAAACATAGGTGCTTCTTACATCACTCACTAGCTCACTGATGTATTTGTGTCCCTATTCCCTCCGCCCTGCTTACAACCTCTAACATCTCCTCGGAACACAGAATCCCCTCCCCTATAGGAAGTCTCATTCATTCATGTTTTGAAGGAATTTCTTAATTCTCTTTCAGCAAGATTACCGCCATCCATGCCCCTTTTCCTTCTCTCTGCCTTTGCCAGAGAGAGAGAGGAGCAGGGCCTGCCCAGATGGTTGAGGACCAAAAAGAAGGAACATTTTCTCATGCTTTTAAAAAGACCACTTTCTTTCCTGCCTAATATTTAGCTCCTTCAAATGCAAATGGAGAGGTTTCACTCCAAGGTTAGCATAACAATTATGGGAAAGCTTTAAATCTGAAGCATTTGTTTATACGATGAAAGGAGTCCACAGTCCAAAAGCTCTGAGGCCAGGGCTTTTCAGTAGCTATTTTCTGACTAAGTAGTGAACTGCAAGTCAATTTTAGACCACAAAGAAAACCAATTTATATCAGTGTGTAAGCTAATTTTAGAGGGAGCTCTACATTATAAACGATGGTGTGGGGTTGGTGTGTGAGGTTTTTTTTTTTAAAGCGACTGTTACTGAAATTAACTCACGATTTCCCCCTCCCTCAACTCTTTCCATCTTGCTGCTTAATGAGCCCCCAGATGTCTTGGATGTTAATGACCATTCCCCAGTGCCCTCGGAAGAAGGGACATGCACAATCTGGGGAATCAGTTTCATTAATACCCAGGTGGGTGGTTCTCCAAAACCATTTACTAATGCTCAGGAGTGAATTCCAGGAGGGCAGAACTGTCAAATTATGCATTTTCCTATCTTGGTTTCTGTTTAGTTTGCTTCCCTTGTTGCTCACTCTGAGTGCAAGCTCTTCTTAGTGAACTTCTCATTGGTAAAACACTCTGGAGTGAGCAAGCACTTGGTTTATTTTCCCTAAGCTTTCAAGAGGGTAGAAAACAGGAAACCCTAGAAAGCATAGCTGGAAGGTCTGTTAATAGGCTATCCAGTCCATCTCCCTATCCTCTGGCAAGATCACCTGTAGCCATTGTCTTTCCTGACAAATGCTTGCCTAACCTGTTGACTGAACCCACAAAATATTTTACAATTGTAGAATCTGGCTCCCAAATGATCATCTGACTTGTCTGCTCCTGTGGAAACATACCACATAAAATAAGTAGTTCCCTTTACTGTTAACTAGATTTAATGCAACAGTATGTATCTTGTATGTGTTGAGTTCATGAATTGCTTTGAAAACATTGTTTGAACCTGCAGCAAATGCGGTAAGACTGGTTAGCAGGAACAAAGTGATGGAAACAAGGACGAAGCAGCAAATAGGCTGAAGTGAGCCACAGTGGAACTTCCCACTGAGGAAAACCTGCCAAGTATGGAATTAGTACTAGGGTGAGAACTCTGTTTTTTTGGTTGTTTTTTTTTT
>JANRGW010017922.1:0-21863 GCA_024733675.1 Psilopsiagon aymara
GCCTCACCACCCTCACAGTAAAGAACTTCTTCCTCATATCCAATCTAAACCTCCCCTGTTTAAGTTTGAACCCATTACACCTTGTCCTGTCACTGGTGAAGCACTGCAATGTGTTGCCCAGGGAAGTTGTGAATGCTCCATCCCTGGTGGTGCTCACAGCCAGGTTGGACAGAGCCTTGGGTGGCATGGTTTAGTGTGAGGTGTCCCTGCCAGTGGCAGGGGGGTTGGAACTGCATGATCTTAAGGTCCTTTCCAACCCTAACTATTTTATTATTCTACAATCCTATAGGTAGAGGTTCAGTAGTTGCTATCTAGAAATGGGTTCCCTTTATTATGTTAGGATCTATCTAAGGTACTCCTCAGATTCTGATATTCTCTGAAATGCTGCTCTGTGTTGAACAGGAAGAAATGGTGGCATCCATGCCATTGTATGATAAAGGCCACCCGATTCATTCCTTTTTTTGAAGAGTAGATTGAAAGCAGATGAGCCACCTCTCAAGACACTTGCTTTCAAATTCCTGCCCTGAAGTAGATATTCAGTCTATGAACAATCATTCAGAGAGTAACTCAGGCTCCTAAACGTTTCAGGTGACCCGTTTGGAACACTGCCTAGCCTCCAGCTCCGCCCCAGCAGACTTTGTGCCTCCTGTAGGTCCTGTCTGCATCTGCCAGCCCGTACAGATGTTTTGGATACCTTCAGACATTTACAATGGCAATAGATGCTTATATATAGGCTCATGAACTGCACCCTCAGTTTGTATGTGCTCCAGCTTCCTGTCTATAAAATGATAAAATAAGCCTAGCTTTCTCCCAGCTCCAGCCTTTGCCAGCATTTGCAGAGCTGACACAAACATTCAGAGTTCTGAGAATGCCAAAGACTTTTCCAGTGCTAAAAGCTCATGGATTATGTTGAAGTCTGTGCACAGAACTTGTCACAAGATCCTTAGAGGAAGCAACCTTCTGCCTGTCTACTTTTTGTGGACAGCTAGTTCTCTTCCCTGAAGCATCTTGCATAGCTTGATCATGGCTAACATGATTTGGCCCTGCCAATCCACGCTGCCATCTCAAGAGTAGTTGCAAACCTTCCAGAAGGAGGGCTTTTCCCTGTTATGGGTATGTACAGGAGTGCCTGCAGCACTCCACAGCCTCAGCTAGGGCCTCTCATCATTCAGCTTCTATTCATTAATTGCACATTGAAGATATTTGTGTAGAATAACACTATTTGCCAATAACGTAAAGCTGTTCTCTGCTTGACATCCAAACAAATAGAAAATTCTGCTAAGAGTCTATTTTCTTGTTCTGTAAAGAATTTCAATGAGGTCTCTTTCATTCTAAAAAGTCAATCTGCTCTTTATTTAAAGGTATTAAATAGTCCCTCATTCTGGTGACTGCTTTTCAGATGCTTCAGGCTCTCTGATCATCAGGGTTCAAGAATATCACCCACCATCCTTCTTTGGAACTGGATTTGTGACAGCCCATGGTAAATACCCTGGAACAGTAAAACATTCCACAGATAATTTAACTGCACCAAATTATTTCGGAAAGTGTTTATTTAAGGGGAGTCTGCACTTCAGTGATACACTTACTGATTTGATATAAAGAGAAAGTATTCATTTTCTGCTTGTATTATTTTATCATGTTAGTTTTCTATTGAATTTTACTTTTTGTAGCCCAGGGAATTTGTTCTCAAAACAAATGTATGAGGTACTCAATTTGAAATGTTTTTATTGAATTTCTGAGTGTGTTTTCCCCTCCAGCTGGCTTCCATTTAATACATCTATCGTCCTGATTTAAATATTTCCCTGTGTAGGAATTGACCTCTAGGAAGTACTATAGCATCAGGATACCTGCCACTCCATCCAATTTTAAACATTTCCCCTGAGTAATTAGTTCCCAATCACTGTAGGTTCCCAGCAAGAAAGCTCATTTGCCTCCAGACCTGATTTCTTACCATTACAGGTATTTAACATTTCTTGAGTTAGCTGGGATGGAGGGGGCCAGAAGCAAACCTGAATAGCATGAGCTGCTTCCAAGCCCCATACTGGTCTGCTCAGTGCTCACAAATTAGTGACCTTCTGTCAGTGAGAGCTCAGAAAGAGTTTCAAACCTTCTGACTCACACTTACTAGTAAAATAAGTAAATACAGACAACAAAACTCCTAACCCTGGCACATGGTTGTTGGCAACAGAGGCTGCTGAGGGACATCAGAGTTCTAGCCAGTGATGCTGGGATCTTAGGAACAAACCTGAGAATCACAGGCTTCTGGATGACTTTCAGCTAAGAAGCAGCTAAGCTACAAATAACTGGAAAAATTAAGACAGATTGGAAGTAACAATTTAAAGGTCCATGTTGTACAATGCTACTCCTTTGTTACAGTGCCACAGCGATTTTCCTCATGGAGCTGAGATGCAAGGCATTGAAGTATCAAGGAATTTCTAAATTATTTAATTTCTTTTAGCACTTTGTCTTTGGAGAGATCCCCAAGCTCAAAGTATGAGAAATCTGAGGAACTTCAGCAAATGGCATCAGCCACAATCTCCTGACAGTAGGCATTGGGTAATTTGGACCTCCTCTGATGTTACTGAAGTCAAGAATATGACTTCAGCTATACCTATATGCGCTTCAATCACTTCTCTAATTACGAAGTAGATAATTTCTAGCTGCTAGTATTCTCAGGGAAAAAGTTAATTTATCTGCCAATCAGTTTGCAGATTTTGTCATTAACTTATCCTGAGGAATACCTACCTCTGCTGCTTACTCCATGACCTAAAAATGCTTCATGTTCACAACATCGTTGTCAAGCAAACTCTCCACTCTGCAGTGAATGTATTGCAGCAGGCTCATATGGGGGTTTGAATAATACACCGACTATATATATTCTCTGATTCCCATCACTGCAGTGCTGCTACGGAGTAGCCCAGGTTACATATTTTCCTTCTGCAGGTGTAGTCAAAATAACTAAGCTGTAAATAGGCTCCAGATTGTGGGTTAGAAAATTTCCAGGATTTTCTGGGTGAAGAAAGAAGCCTTGAACTATGGGTTATGTCTGCTCAGCTTGGGTATTCATCCTGCTTTTTGCTGAAGACAGAGATCCTCAACAGTTCTGCAATACATTACCTGGTCTTCTAAATAAATATGTACACATTCCTAAATAGAACCTCCTTATTCATAAATCCCAGGCCATCAAAACATAACTAGGAATTACTCTGTGAGAGGTCTCCAGACAGTGGACATTTAAATGCATTTATTTAGCTAAATGAAGAATTTTTAGAAGATAATTAGTGTCAGCACTGCTTTCAGCTGAGCTGTGCTGGGTGCATAATGGGTGGGCTAGACAAAATGAATATATACACATGAATTTGTGGTGGCAAACAAAAGCAAAATTTCTCATTCTATTTCAGGACTAGCTCTTGTGAGCAAGTGCCTCAGAATGCCTCAGTGTCCTCCCCATTTTATTCAGTGGAAAAAAGAACTTACCTTAAGGGGACTAGGGATATTCTGAGGGGTGATTGGTCAAAGTTTATAGGGTACTACAACACATACAGTGTTGACAGAACTGATGACATTCACAGCAGAGTGTTTATGGAATTTGAAGTGTGCTCGTGCAACTGATTAGGAGGATAGCAAGGGAAGAACCCACACAGACGTGACCTGATGTAGGAGTTGGGAATTTAGAGATGATGGAGAACCCTATAATCAAATACAGAAAGCTCTGTGATCCTAGAAATACACTCCCACAGGATCTGTCTGAAAATGACAAAACCTGGGTCCCTAGATTTAGATATTTAAATCCACATGTACGCATTTGAGTTCTGCAGCCAAAGCGGACTATGAGATCATAAAATTTGATTTGCAGTATATAAGAGCTATTACTTCATCACCCAATTAATTCTGAATGAAGCCAAATAACTTCTGTTTGATGAAAGGATAATTTGTGTTTGACTAACGCAAAACTTGTAGCCAAATATCTGGTCTTGATATGACAATAGCTGGAGACAGAAAATCTGTTGCATAGTAGTTAGTTTGAATGGTTAAACCTACCCACTATTAAAACCAAATCAAAACAAAACAAGGCATCTGACTTCTGTCCTGGATTAACTTCGCTTCAGGTTCCAACCACAGCTTCATTCTCTACTAAATTCAAGATAACTTCAGTGCTGTGTTTTCTCCCAGGAAAGGGATTTATATACTCATCAAATCCCTTCTCAACCTTCTTCCTGCTAAGATTTTTTTCCCCAGTTCTTACATAATTTACTGCATTTTTTCAGCACTTGCTGCATCTTTTCAACTGGTTTCGAAAAACACCAAAACTGAACCCCGTATCCTAGCTGTTTCCTTGGGAGAACAACATATACAACTGCTATCACTCCTCCCCTCCTATGCATTACTTCCATGTTTGTACAACCAACATGGATCTCTCATGGCACAGCACAGCACTGGGAGGGGTTGTTTAATTCCTAGTCTGCCCACACCACACTTTGTAGGGTGCTATCAACTATTATTTTTTTTGCTTGGCTTATGTTGGGCAAAAAAGCTGCTTCTAATGTAATCAGATGTTCCTGAGGTGTTTGCTTTCTTGTTCTATGCCTGACCATTCTGCTTCCTTGGCCTTCCAACAGCCAGCAGCATGCCATGGGACTTTCTAGACCCACTCTGTCCTGCACTGCCACCCAACACAGCAGTATGGATTTTTCTCAATGCGATTCCTATGTACCACAAAGCTCGCCATGGCTAAAGCTTTTCTACTTTACCTAGGAGGACTTCCTACTTCCCAGGCTTGGGAGTTTCTCCTGGGTGCCCCTGGCTCTACATCACTTGAACCCACACACAGACCAATACCCTCCTTCTGCCATCCTTCTGATCTGTGCAAGACCATGACCCCAGAGATCACACTATGCACATCAGAAGGTAAGGATAGGTGTTGTCTCCCTAGGTTGCCCCAAAATGTATAGTTTAGAAAAGAGTACATTTCAGAAGCAGATGTCCACTGCATAATAAAGCCTTTAAAAAAAACCCAATAGAAACAGTATCGTATCTTGAAAGTCATAGTAAGGAGACAGGAAGCAAGAGTCAAATGAAGGAGTGAATATGGCATTGATTTATCTGAGGCTTGTGAGAGAAAACACCTGAAGTAGAAGGTGGCAGCTGAAAAACACACTAGGAATAGCAAACTATTGATAAGCCTGAGAGAGGAATTATAGGAGGAATGGAGATTGCTGTTAGCCAAGGGCAGATGTGAGAGATGCCAAAGGAAAGAACTGTATTTGTTCTGGGGAGGGAGAATACACACAAACGAACACATGAAAACTGCCAACAGCAGAGGCTGGGAATGGAGGTAACAGCCTGGCCATGTTGACTGTTCCCACTGTTCTCAACTTTCACCAGTGAATCTGCAGGGAAAGAGTGTTTATAACTACCACAGCTCAGAAAGCTCTACATCCACTTCTGAGTCCTATGGATCAAGCAGTAACTTTGTTCTGATATCAGGTTAAAGATCCACAAAAAAGAAAAAAAAAAAAAAAAAATATGTCATCTCAAGGCATTTTTCATTGGGAAATTATTTTAATTGTTTGGTGCCAGCCTGGGCTGTACTGGCCCCTCATACACTTCAAAACTCAGCGTTAAGGAGAACTTAAAGTGACTAGGAGGGATTCACCATGGAAATCTCATATTTGACAACTAAAATTCTTTTTCTCAACTGATCACTGGGGTTGCTTAAAAGAATGGGTGCTACATTGCTTAGGTAGCCTTTAGCCAGCAAAGCAGGTCAATATTTGACTCTCACACTGCTCACTGTAGACAAAATATTTAGTTACATCGCTTAGAGAGAATGATGGTGAAAGCCAAAATTCACTGTCAAAGACAGTAGGTCCCTGTGATAAGGGAGAACCTCGTTCAGCAAAGTGTAACATTTTATAAGCTCACAAAAACTTGCAATACTGGTCAAATGGCAGGAATGAGATGTTAAGCAGATTGAAGAATGGACTGGCTCACCAGCTGCAAGCTGTATGTATGTAGGAGGTTTCGTTTTGGATCCATGAGCTCCAAAGCAGACTAAAGCCTGCTGCTGAGGGAGCACCAATACACCAGCTTGCATTCCTAGTGCCAGGAGGGTACCACCAGGCCCTGATGTTCAGCTCCAGCAACAGCAAAGAGGTCCTTGGTTGCATCAGGAATGAAACTTGTTGTGTTTTCTGAAAGTCCACAGTTTCACAGTATCCCCAAACTATCAGGTGATTATAGAAAGTTTAAGATAGATGCAATTTGTCTCCTTGGAGCACTTCACAATATTAGCTTTGGGTTTCAGAGTGTTGAGTGTTAAATTACTCATCACAAACAAAAGAACTACTGTGGAATAGGTGTTGATAATAATGCCTGATAGCTGTGTATAATGTTTTGATTGGCAGAATGTAGTCTGACTACTACAGGAAGCAATTGGCCAAAGGATCCTGTTGAGGCACAAATAGTAAAAAACAAAAATTATACTGAAGAGAAAAATTTGCACAGAGAAATGTGGAGCTCTGTGAAAACAAGTGAAAAAGAGCTTTTCCCTTACTGGTGCATTTGTCTCTTATGCAATGCAAAGAGAAATATGAGAGTCTGAAGAAAGAGATGGATATTTGCATGAAAACAGTGGTACTTTTTTGTCCTATGGTCATCAGAAATTATGCTGGTGAGTAACTGTTCATTAAAGTAAAATGTGAAACAAACAATGAATACAAGACAGAGCGGAAGAGATAGAAAATCATAATAACACTCAAGGACATGTACCCAAACCTGAACTGAAAAAAAAAATTGTGTCTGATGATGGAGGCACTGACATGACATGAACGGTGGGACAAGGGACTAAGACAACCAGCAGCTCATGGAAAGTATTTTCCAGCACACAAGGAAGTTTTCATCACAGGACAATATGAAAAAGACCCTTCAGTTCTGATCTGAATTTCCTTTTCCCTTAAATCTCAGACCAAAAGAAGAGCTGGATATTCTGTTCTCTTTGGGCATCAGTGGTTATAGAAGGAAGCACATGAGACCCTCGGCTGTGTACAGAGCCAAGAGAATTAAAGAAAAATGCATAACATGGCTGTTTCCTACTGTCAACACGGGAGAAATTCTGTGAGAGGTGGCTGATGCCAAATATTTTTCAACTCTTGATATGTCAGCAAGGTTCTGGCAGGTGTCCTTAGGAAAACAGAGCACTTGTCTGAGCATGTTCTATATCCCTTGGGAAACACTGTTTTCTCAGGCTGTCTGAAGCACCCGGTGCATTTTCAGTAGAAAATGCGACTTTCTTCCATAGTAGATGAACCCCTGAGATTTACCCATTGGAGGCCCTGGTGTAAAACCAACCAAACAAACAAAACAAAACCAAATAAAAACCAAACATGAGAGAACATAGCTTCGATGCTCTAAGAAGTTTTGGGAAAAATCAGCACTTCTGTGTGTTAAACTTAAGGAAAATGTAAACTCTGTGGAAGTTACCTACTGCAGCCAGTCAGAGTACAGCACAGTGTACTGCAGAGTATGTCACAGGCTGTCACATCTACAACTGGAGAGAGATGGACACAAGGACTGGACTGTGGGTGCATGACCAGCACCCTAGGAGCAATAGCATGCAAAGAAGGGCGAGGGACATAGGATGCAAACAGTAGTAAAGGAAAACTGAATGGGTTAAATGAACCCATGTTCTGGAATAAAGACTTCTGAGGGTGAGCTCAAATTAAGTGGCCTCCAGATGCTCTCAGGAAGGTCTGGGCACAGATCTCCTGCACCATCATAGCCAAGATTGGGGTTTATGCATCCCACTTGCTAACAAGTGGAGTCTTAATATACTCAAGAAGAGCAGGAGAAGCATCAGGCTTCGAGTGTGGGTGTTAAAAAGTTTCATGTTTTTATTTATGGGATGGCAGGCCAAGGTTAGCCTAAATTACCATAAACCACTTTTTGCCACTGCCAAAAGGGACTTGTCAACTTTCTCACCTCCGCCCATAAAAACACAGATTATTTTTCCATCTACAAGTGTATCATTTGCAAATTAAATATAAATGAGGAGATTTTTGATTGTTCAGCCACAATCTTGATGACATCTGACAAAAAGGCAAGAGAGCAAAGTCCACATCAGATTATGTGCTTGGCAACTTGAATTTTTACACAGAAACTCCCTGAATATTTTGGTTTCAGAGGAAAACTAATTAATTAGCCTTAATGAATTACAGTAATTAATTAAGACCAGCAACACAGTCACAGCAGTTATGATCAGTATAAGAAAGATCTCTAACAACTGCCAAAACTTAGTGGTCATGAATACAAGGAATTTGCCGGGGAGCTCAGGTTTAGACATGCAACTGCTAGTCCCACCTGTCCCAAACTGACGCACACCTTAGAATAGCACATCTCATTAAAGAAATCAAATTATAGAATAATTAAAGAAATAAAATTAAAGAAATAAAAGAAATAAAGAAATAAGAAATCAAATTCCAGAATTAACGAAATTCAATGATAAAGTCACACTCTGATCTGCATTTTGGACTGTTAGGTACCAGGATGGCACCAAGAACAGCCAAGGCTGTCTTCTGGGGACACCTGAAGTTAGCAGAAATCTTGAAGTATGGGATCGGTTAGAAAGCAACTGCAGGGTACACATCTGAATATGGTATAGAAGGAGAAAAATGAAGCAAGACAGACAGTCCAGCTAATGGTCGTGAGAGCTCTTAGCACTCTTCATGAGAATGACAATGCAATTATTTATGCCCAAACACATGTTGAGCCTTGAGGTCAAAACCGGCATCTCAGTGTCGAATTGCTCACTTTACCCAGAGAATTCTAAACCTGGAAACAGCTACATCATCTTGAGATTTCTGATTCTTAAACATACAAAAGTTGGGGCAAATCAACTTTACATTGTCCAGTAACACAAGGCAGACTGCTTGCAAGGATGTCACAGAGACTCACGCTACAAACTAAATGATAGATTGGTCATAAGTATTTTGGATTTTGATGTTTATTGCTAGTTTCTGATGGCCTTATGCTTAATTGGGAAAATAATACAAGAGAACGGTATCTTCAGGAAGCTACAACAGGAGCTAGTTGAAGTTGGTTGCCACATTCTTCAGGGATTCACATTGTGTGATATTGGTCAAACTAAGAGATATTGAGTGAAGCAGATCTCTGTCAGATTCGTTGGCCCAGCCATTGCTCAGAAGTACATGGTTCTCCTGCAGCAACTAAGCAAGATTATTGTTTTCTCTCTCTTTAACACTGTCTGAATCAGTTGCCCAAGCTTAGGATCTTTTTCCCCTTGGAGAACTTGCTGCAGAACACACAAATGTTTTTTCACTAGAGACAGCACCTTCTCTGTATTACATTTCTTTTATGGAAAGACTCAGCTTGTTCAAATCTTCCTGTTGCAGCTCTCTCAATAGAAAAAACTTCTCAAGAACTCCTCAAGGATCTTCTTTTCATTTCTTTTTATTTCTTGCACCCATTTTGATTGACTTGCATCCATTTAGACAAATTTAATTCTGGGTGTGTTTTTTCTTCTCTCATTCTGCTTCTAGATGAATTTTAAATGCTCAGAGGTTGTTAATTATCACAAGTTACAGCTTTGCCATGGTTGCATCACTGATTGCTTCACTGCAGTATTTTGTCAATTTTTTTAAACCATTCTTTAACATTTTTAATGGCCTTTGTTTTCTCTTGAATAATGGGCTTTACCATTGCCTCCTTCTCCTTGTGCATCTTAGCTAAGGTTAAGTCTCTCATTCAGCGACTGTCAACCTGCATCCTAAGTGACGCCCCTAAAGTTACTCTTAGCCTAGCCTGCACAGAACATCCTTGCTGGTATTAACTGTCTGCTGCCAGCTGCTGCCCTGGACAGGAGGTTCTAATATCAAAAGCGCTCACTCCAAAGTGTGTCTGGGTATAGCGGATGTGCCTCTTCCATGGGGAACCCATGGCTGCTTATAGTTCAGATCCTCCCTTTGACCACAGCTTCCTCCTGCCAAATTAGATCCTCTTTATTTATTTTTTTTTTTTACCTGCTCTGTGGGATAAACCCATTCCATTCTGTAGATAGAAAATATTTTCCATGAAAAATAATACAAAATACAGTTTTATCTAACATCTAAATATTTTTCATAATGTCATTCATGATTGGCCTTGCTGTGGGAAGATTCATGCTCCTGAGGCCTTCACTACCCTCTATTTCAGAAGTTTGCACTGGGGACAAATCTGGTATTTTGTGCACTGTTACTGCTTTCACAAATAATCTAATGGTGACACATACTATCCATGTATTCTCTGGCTGAGAGCAGAGAATGAAATTTGAAACACAATGATAGAATTAGGAAATTAAATATTGCTGAAATTCAGTCTTGTTCAAAACTGATGTTTGTGCAGCATGTCAGAAACATTTGATATCGCCCTGAATTGAAGCAATAACAAATTCTCAGATATCAGCATTTCTTACTGAAATTATATTCCATATCTCAGCCAGTCTTGTCTAACAGGATTTCCTCAGCACTGTTCCAAGGTTTTTCCTCCTTAAAAGATAACAATACTGCCTCCATGAAGACTTTTATTTTTTTTTCCTTCATTACATTTCTTTTAACGTGTTTGTGCTCACCTGCTGACTTAATAATTGGCACTATTGTTTTGCACACATGAGATAACCAATAGTATCTTACTGGAGAAACCAATTCACCCTCTATTCGTTTTGTCTTATATTAAAACATCATTAAAAAGTTACAAAGCCATCTAGCCCTGCTCAAAGCATGGCTAACGTCAAAGTTAGATCAAGTTTCTCAGGGCATTGCCCAGCAGAGTTTTGAACATCTCTAAATCACCTTGGCTTGTATGACATGAAAACTCATAAGAGGTTAGGAGTCAAGACCTGTATGTCCTATTTACAGCACCAATCCACACAGTGCTGTAAATCATTTTGATGTTTAAAGTACACAAGAATGAGTAGACTTTCTGTAAGAAAAAAGTGTTTGCTTTATCTGCTTCCGCACAGTTGACATCCAAAGATGGCCAACATCAATGTATAAAAAATACAAACAATTATAGAGTCACAGAATGGTTTGGGCTGGGAATGATATTAAAGATCATTTAGTTCCAATTCCCCTGCCATAGGCAGGTACACCTCCCACTAGGCCAGGTTACTCACAGCCTCATCCAACTTGGCCTTGAACGCTTCCAGGGATGGGAAGACACAGCTTTCTTGGGACACTCTTCCAGTACAGGGCTGGTTAATACACACAGAAAGAAGGAAGAAACCCAGAATAACTGTCCTCACAAAACCAGCTTTTTTTTTTTCTTGTTCACTCTGTTTATTCCCTAACTAGCTGTGAATTCCTTAGGACACCCTGTGCCTGTCCCTGTGCCTTCCCTTCACACCACAAGGATTTTAGATCAGGACTTATATGTAGCTTTCTGCATTCTACAGGGCTGATAAATAAAAAATAAATCATAATGAATATGACTGAAGAATTACTACTAATATCTTAATAGACACTGTAATTAGCAATACACCATTTGTGAGCTGAAAGTTTTCACATTAAGCGAAATGAGAAGAATGAAGTTACGAACTCTGTTATTACGTTTTCCCTCCATTTCCAGATAATAAAAACCTAAAGACAATCAAATCCTAAACAAGGTGCAGGCACGCACTTGTCTCACGCTGCTGCTATGTTGCCAAACAGGTAGCATGAATTTCCCTCAGCAAGCTATAAAAAGTGCAGAAGTTGAGGAAGCAGGATTTACAGTTAGAGAAAGAGATTACAAAATGAGATTTAAGCACATGCATAGCTGCTTTGCTGAGCTAAGGTGCAAATGGGGACACCAATAATTTTAACATTCGCAAAATCCTTCATGATAGCAAACCACCATTAACCCTAAAATGGTTATATCAAATGACATCATGATACCAGCAGCTTATTAATCAGACTTTTATTTTTAATGGAAGTGGAACTACTTTCTTACTGTATCCTATTTCATATCATGTGAAGGTATTGTTTTCTATCATTTTGCTGCATAGATAATTTGGGTTGATATCTATTTTTTTCACAACAACTCAGTTCTGCACGATAGCACTATACTTTTATTCCTAAGGAATGGATAATGAACTTCAAGTAATGTGGAAAAATGCATGTAAGAGTTTAAATTATTGTCTTTTTGAAGACAGTAAATGAACTATTAAAAATAATATATTTAATTATTAATTCTTCTCTTGAGATGGCACAGGTCATTATTTTTTAGAACTGATTTTAGAACAGACTATAGATGCAGTATAGAAGCAGTTTTTCATACCACGGCTGGTTACAGTTATTGTAATAGAGTGCGTTAAAGTGGGAAAAGTGGTATAATTACATGCATGGCTTTGCAGCTGTAGGTTAGTGATTCATATCCAAGTTAGATAACTAATTGCAGGAATTCATTCTCAGGATTTATAACTGATTTTGATACTGTTCAAGACAAATGATAAAAAAGTGACAGTGTAATGTTTTTTCAATTGCATTGTTATAGATTTAGAATAAATCAATCCTCTCATAAATTTGATCCGAGATAACATGCTGTGAAAAAGCCTCCAATAGTCTTTATGTTTTACTCTTTAGTATGATTATTTTAAATACCTATGGCCAGACTCTCTCTTGCATCAAGGTTCATACACAAACTCCCAGATCCTTCCTAATTCTTGAGCTGTACCTCAAGCTCATCTAGTCCTTACGTTGCTGCCTATGGATCTGAAAGACACCACACCCCAGCAGCAGCTGGCAACTAGACTCCAGCCTGCCATGTCCATAGTCCCTTACATCTCAGAGCTCGCAGATTTTGTATGGAAGCTTAGACGACCCCAGCTGGGGACTCCCCGCTAGCTGTGACCAGAGTCCTGGGAAATGGGCCCATTGACCCTATCTGTAATTAAGATCTAGTCTTTAAATACTTCCTTTAAAAAAAAATATATATATATATACATATATTTCACAAATGGAGAATGCTATTGATTTGCTGGCACAGTCTATGTTGTCTGGATATTTAAATACTCAATCAAAGTTACTGGCATCCCTTGCTTGAGACATATGAGACAAATTGCTTCCCCAGGGTATCTTCTCCATTTACTTCAAATTTCCTGTTGATCCCTTCAGGTAACATGCATAAAATCTTCACTGCATATATATACTCCTTTTCTGCAAGGGCACAAAGTTGATTGAAGAACCATTTCATCTTTCTACCTTTTTATCTAGTCAGCCTTTCTTCCAGTGCTAAGGACTAAGAGAAGCAAGAAGATATATGAGAGAATCATAGCATGGCTGATGTGGAAAAGCACCTTTGGAGATCGTCTAATCCAACTCCCCTGGCCAAGTAGGCTAACTTACAGCAGATTGCTCCTGACCCTATGCAGTCAGGTTTTAATATCTTCAAATATGGAGAGAAACCCGTTCCAGTGTCTGACCACCCACACAATGCAAATGTTTCTTTTCTTATGCTTAAATGCCATTTCCTGTGCTTAAGTTTGCACCCATTGCTTCTTGTCCTCTCACCAGGCACCACTGAGAAGAGCCTGGTTCCATTCTGTTTGCACCCTCTCTTCACTTATTTATGTACATTGATGAGATCCCCCGACCCTTCTCCAGGCTGAACAGTTCAGTCTCTCTCAGCATTTCCCCATAGGGGAGGCAGTCTGGTCACTTAATCATCCTGTCACCCTTCACCGGACCCTCTTCAGTATGTCCATGTCTCTCTTGTACAGCGGAGCCCATAATTGGACACAGAACCCCAGATGCCTCTCACTAGTGCTGAGTAGAGGTAAAATCACTTCCCTCAACCCATTGGTGATGTTTTCATTCAAGGATGCTGCATAAGATACTGGTGGCCTTCTTAGTCACAAGGGTGAATTGCTGGTTGATGATCCACTTAGTGTTCACCAGCCCCCCATGTCCTTTTCCTCAGAGCTGCTTTCCAGCCAGTCAGCCTCCCAGCCTGTCCCTGGTGCATGATGTGGTTCCTTCCCAAGTGCCAGACTTTCTGCCTCCCCTTGTTGAACTTCATGAGGTTCCCACCAGCCCATTTCTGCAGCCTGTCAAGGTCCCCCTGAATGGAACATATTGGGGTGGTTCAAGGACAAAGCCCTAGAAAGACAATCAGCTCTGAGGGGCCCTTCTTGAGCAGGGGGTTGGACCAAATAACTTCCAGAGATCCCTTCCAACCACAACCACCAGGTCATTCTGTGAAATGTGAGTCTTCTTCCAGTTACCTAAAGAAGTCACCACATCTACTTATTATCCAGGTGGTCTGTAGCAGACACCCACCACAATGAAACTGATCTTGGTCTGCCATCTAATCCTGACTGGTAAACTCCCAGCTGGCTCACCATCCATCCCCAGGCAAAGCCCTGTGTACTCCTGCTGCTCTGTCAAATAATGGGCAACTCCCTTTCCTTGCCTTCTTGCCCTGTTCTTCTGAGGCAACAGCCCACGTTTCTTCATTGCAGCACTCCAGTTGTGTGAACCATCCCACTATATCTCTCCATGACCCCAATAAGGTCATGGCCCTGCAAAGCAACTGCACTAAGCCACACTGCGATACCTGTGAACTTGCAGCCAGCTTGAGGGAAGTTCATCAAAGAAAAAAATACCTAAAGAAACAGGCAGAAAGGAAATGACAAGCAGTAGGCCAAGGAGCAGCAATCTGGAGCTGAGGTTTGGAAATGGATGACTACTATGCTTCAAAGAGACAGCAAGGCAGTTTAAAGCCACAGTGTCAGTAGAGAACAAAGCTCCTGTACAAATAAATAAATGCTAACATTAGTGAATGAAGACAGTGATTGAGAAAAAAGAAACAAACAAATGATGAAACAAATTCCTAACAGCATCATTCTCACTAGGAACGTGGCAAGAACTCTCCTTTCTCAAGGCACTTCTGTACATCTGCACATATAAACCTAATGGTAGTCCAAAGACTAGCACAGAAACAGCAAGAAAAGAGGAGTCTTAAATGGTAGATCTGAAAGATGCTTTCAGCATCCAATGGAGTAGTTTTTCCCACAAGCCACTTGCCAACATCCTGACACACAAACACCTCTATATTTATACAGTATGTGATTTATATCTTGCCAATTGCAATATACATCTCTTTAGGGATGGCTTCTATCCATACTGGCACCAGCAAAGACCTCACAATATTCCTGTTCTTCAGAGATTAAAAAGAAAATAACTATGTGAAGTGTCAAAGAGAGGTAGCAGAAGCTGGATGTATGTCAACGGAAGCCTTTCAGCACTAAAATACAGGCAAGGTACCTGATATGCAGATCGTTCGGAAATCCATCACTTTTGAAGATAAAGCATGCAATTAGGTTTTTCTTCTCCTTATGGGCTGATTTTCTTCTCTTTATGGGATGATTTATAATACTCTTTCATAAGTTATTGTGTAAATGCTTTTTCTTCTTCTGGGATTTTACAGCTTAAACATTCTAGAGCTAATACACACCTATAATTTTTCTGTTTCCTTCATCAGGTTAGTGAGACAACTGCCATGCAGCATATTCTGTGTGACAATGAGGGAACAGAGGAAGCCTGTGTCCACCGCAATGTCATAGAAGTATTATGAGGACAGAGCTTCACACATTTGAAAAGAGGAATATTCTCTATATTTCATGGGACAAATTCATGGGGAATTAGGGACGGTCATGATTTTTCTTGCCTTTTTTGGAAAATGCCAACCCATCAACATCAAACCTAACTTTAGGAAGTGTCTTTGAGAGACTCCTGATTCGGTGCAGATGTTTGAAAATGCTGGCAGAAATGATTTTAATCGATTAAATTAAAACTCACCATCTCTTTGTGGTCTGTTTTCAAAAGGAAAACATATACAGGAAGTTAAGTTACCCAGTTACACATACTGTGTTTGACTCCAATGCTATTTAGAGTAGCATGCCCCACATTATTTAAATGCAATCCTTCCTTTTGAAGCTGGGCCACTTTCCAGCAGGAATACAAGAGTCATGGGAGTAGGTGGAAATACTTGCAAGAAGACTAACAGCTCTCGCTCTGGGTGCTCTAGATATATATTCTGCTTTTTAAAGTTACTTTCTACAGATATGGTTTTATTCTGCTCGCTTGCAAAAACTGTGGGCTACTTTAACACCTTCCTTCTCCTGTGTAGAAAACAACCGGCACCAAGAACATTACAAGATCCATGTAGAGAAACCCCAAATACAGCATCACTCTGTGGTTTCATGGTTGTGAGCCTTATGGGGGATGGGTTGATAGGAGATCTTTGGGTTTTGTTGCTAGCAGAGGCCATTTATGTACTGTACTTAAAACATATGTTGGATAAAATACAGAACATGGGAAGGTGCAAGGACTGAAATAATTGTTTTCCCTCTACCAGGTCCTGACCACTAACTTGCACAGCAATATGTGCAGGTCTTTGACCTTTCCAGCCTAGCGATTCCTGGATTCTTCCCTGCACAGCCTCAAAACTCCCTGCCAACAAGGTGCTGACACCTTTTTGCCCAACCTATTTTGCTCACCCCCCTAAAGTACTGCACTCTAGGATCTTTGGGTTTTCTGTAGAGGACACGGCTCTTTCTTGCCACATTCTCCAGTATGGTGGAGTGCCATGCAACTGTCATTATCCAGAAGAGCAATACTCAGCACTGTGTTTTCCAAGTGACCTACAAATGCTTTACAGTAACTAGCCATGTATATAAGCTGTGGGTTACCTGTAAAATAGTCAGTGACTTCAGCAAGAGCAAAGCTGTCTCTCTCACACAAGGAGAAATTTAATTCATGGTCCGCTTTCCTTCTATCATAGAATCACAGAATGGTTTGGATTGGATGGACCATAGAGATAATGTAGTTCCATTCCACCTGCCACAGGCAGGGACATCTTCCACTAGACCAGGTTGCTCGAAGCCCCATCTTTGCTCTTTCTACAGCCAAATTCTTCTGCCTCTCCTGTCTTTGTTATGTGAGGTTATGTGAAGCTTAAGTTTTTCTAAGACTTCTTTTAAAGCACCAATATTTTTTAGGCTTTCAAACTATATATAGGTGGGCACAAAGACTAAAATAAATAACTGATTTTTCATTGTGGTAGCAGTTCTGAAAAATCTGGAGAAAAGTTCATTTGACTCACAGCAAAATGGTTGGTGCTGTTTGCATGGTTTATTTACATTAAGAATATAATTAAAATACAGACCCGAAAACATGTTTATAGAAAATGCTAAATGAAACAGTCACTGTAACAAATGTATTTGGGTTTTTTAATTGAAAAAGATTTGCTGAGGAAAACTGTACCATTGTAAAGAAAGTCGGCTGACTTAAACCTGCATTTTTGGAGAAATGAATTTGCAGTTGGATCTTTGCCTGTGTTTGTTAATATCTTCTTACAGAACTAAATGAATACTCTTTATCATGATAGTTTATAGTGAGGAAACTAAACAGAGAGATCTAAGCAGTGTTTCTTTCAGAAGAGAGGACAGTCTTAGAGCAAGGATTGCATTTCAAGAAACCTTAGGACTCTGAGGGACAGCTTGTCTGGTATTTAATAATGATGGCAGCAGTTTGCACGTGTGGTTTACATTTACCAAGTGGATATTGGAAGTATCTGAACTTCAGCTTGACATAGCAGGATGAACATCCATCAATTAGAGTTTACATTAGAACATCAGTCTTGGGACTGACAAAGGTGTGAAGCTGACATGCATTCACTTCAGCCACCCCTGTTCCATGCACAATAACTTCCAGCAGAGGAAAAGGGCAGTTGGAAGGAATGTCACTGGCTTAAATTCCTCAGCAAAGATTCTTCTACCAAGACAAGTGCTCTTATCTTTCAAACCACACCATTTTATCTCTATGTGATGAGCGACTATGTTGAAAGTTAATAATGTAAATCAAAACCAAGAAATGCCCCTTTAAAACTCAGATTTCTGAAGCTTGTAAAAAAAAATATCCTGAAGAAAGCCAAAGAAATCAAACCTAATGAAAAGCTTCCCCAAGCACAGAAGAAATATTTTTTGGGATAAAGCTCAGTGAGCTGGTCCCTGACCTGCACTTCCTTTGTGGCACAAGTAGATACAGCAAAGGATCTCAGCCTTCCACTTTTGTAGGCTGTCAGCAGGCAAAGGGATTTTGCCAAATGTTGCACATACATGTGTTTGTGTGCCCTATTGGACACTAGCAATATTTCACTACTTAGCATAACTGATACAAACCTGGTGTAATGTAAATTAGAAAATCTGTTATGTAGCCTCATCAAATTAATATTGTTGCTAGAACCTGATGATGAAAAGAGCTCACATGAAAAATAAAAGCAGATGGGAAAAATAAAAATAATATGCAGGATGAAAAACCGTAATAGTTACGCACAGTCTGAAAACCTACACTCAATTTCATGTAAGTAATATATGTTAAAGTAAATATTGTATCTAGTAGACCTTTTTATATAACATTTACTTTCTGTGTATACATCTACATGTGTAAGAACAGTCTGCTTGCTTGTCATATGTGTGTCACAAATTCTGTTAAAATGTTGTTCTCAAGCATAAATATGATTCAACGGCTTGATGTATCTGTGACAGAATGAAGAAACAATCCCATTACATACACAAAGCATGCGTGGTCTGTTCTAGTTCTTCTTTCCTGCTGAACTTGTTCAAACTCCCACCTGGCAGTGCTGATCCGTGCTGCTCACATCTACAAAGAAATGGCTGATGCTGCAGGCAGACAGCAGGATTGTTCTAGACCTCAGCCCTATAAATATTTGGGTTTAGGACTATAGCATCGCATATGCTTGCACTGCACAAAAGAAATAAAAACTGAATACGTTATCAAAGCTCACAAGCAATGTGGTGAAGGTGGCTTGTCCTATCCTCTGCTCAAGGTACCAGCTCTGCCAGCTCTGCAGTGTTAGAGACAAAATGGGAAAAAGTTCCTATTTCCAGTGGCCTTCTCTGGATAGGGTGATTGGAACAATGCTCCAGGAGTTAGCTTCTTTCAGGACTATGGTTCGAAGCACTGCACATACACAAGTCCCATGTCATTCTGTGTACAGCGTGGCTGCCAAATTTAGATCTTCTCTAAGACGCAGAATAGGAACATCTTCTTATTATTTCTACATTTCTGGCCTGGCTGAAGTAGAAGGATTTCACATTCGAGTCATGCTGCGTTCACACCCCGACCTGTAATCAAAAATCTGAATGCTGAGGAAAAGTCACGGGACATAAATGCTCCACAGCTGCCAAATGCATAAACACAAGAGTGGTTCCAACAATGTATTTTTTTAGGCATTTCATAAAAATGAAATTTAACAAAATGTTATTCATTACCACCTGGAGTAAGATTTCACAGCATGTTATTATATTCTGAAGTAGTTACCACTTTGTTACTGATCCGGGTTGGTGAAACAGCACTCCAGCTTTGATTCCCTGGGCTTAGGTAACCGAGCAGTGAATGGAAACCTGCAAGTCCTCTATTCAGCTTGGTAAACACGGTCTTGTCTGTCACTTCTCATTGTTCCTCTTCAAAGTACAGTTGCCACCTTATCTGGCAACAGCTTTCTTGAAGAGTGCTGCTCATGTGAAATAATCTTTCACCACCGAGGCCAGCATTTCCCTAACACAAGAAGAAACATTTATCTTGCTGTTAATGGTTAATTAATTTTGAAAATGTATATTACAACACAATTAAAAAAAAAAGAAAGAAGAAAGAAAAAAAAGGCAGGCCGGACAATGGAGCAAAATGTCCCTTCCTCAAATTGACTCCTATTTAGTTCTTCCAATGTCATCCAAAACACAGATAACTTTTCTTTCATGAATTGTTCTCCTGAATGATTTATACATGTTGTGTTATCTGAGGCCCTTTCCAGATCCCCTGTGGTTTCAGCCAGCCATCAGCTGCATAATTGTTAATTTTAACACTATAAAAGGTTCTGATGCTGAGGAGATAAAGCATTGGAGGAAGAATTAATTGAAATGTATCTTCCAATCACACTGGTTCCCCACTTCCAGTTCCACAAAAATTATACATTGGATTTGAGGTTAAAATAAATTTACATTTGTGCTAGCCATAAAGCTTTTGGACTAGTAGAAAATAGATAAGTTAATTGTTTCTAAAACCCATAAAGGGTTTACCCTGAGAATAATTCAGGGCAGCCTCCTGCTCATAGCCCACAGCACCGTGAGCAGCCGGATAGAGGATTCTTCCCAAGCTACTGCAGACATAATTGGCCAGGAGATATGTGACAGCAGTCTTTTACAACAGCAGGTGATAGACTGACAGAAAAGGAGCTCAAGCTCCACCAATATTTAATCTGGATATTAAACACTCTATGCTTCCTAGAGCTACTAATACTTTTTTTTTCCCCCAATGTTTACTCTCTCCCTGTATGCTTCAAGTGCAATATTATGAGGTAAAGCTACCAGATTTTGATTCTTTCATTTACATTTTTATTATACGTATATAGATACATACAAAACATGCAAAATTAGTTTTAAAGGTTATTTGGAGGACATGGTTGAGGCAAATGAATTCTGCGATCATGGGATTTGTACTTAATTCATAGTTAGATGACTGTAAAAGGACATCCTTATTTAACTGAATACCCCAAAACAGGCCGAGAATACCAGCTATATACCTGTTAAGCCTTTGTTTGAACATTATCACTATTAACAACCATCTTTGCCAGATTCTTTAAAGATGGGCTTTCACTACATACTATGTATGTTTCCTGAGTGCAGAGGAGGGCAAAGAGAAGCAGCAGAGTCTGAGGCTTTACTTCTTCACCATTTGTTCACATGGGGTGGGAACCTGTGTCAGGCCACCATTTTCTCACCTGCAAAAAACACAGTTCAGACCCTGAAAAGGGGAAAAAATGTGGAGGTTTCATCTCAGAACTCACCAAATGTTTGTCCACACGATAAAGACACCGTATTTCTGCCTTGAAGAGATAGAGTGTAAAAACAGCAACAGAGACGAAGGGGCTCTGGGAGAAGCTGGGAGGGAAAGCTTGCACAGCACCTGCCCACACTGTACTTGGATTTAATCCATTTCATGAGTCCTACTTTCATGAATATGAAATTCTACAGAAAAAAAAAATATATTAGAATCTGCTTTATGCTAACATGCGTTATCACTTTAAGAACACTTTCTCACTTAGTAAAATACAAATAATAACATGTTAGTTGCTTCAAGTCACAGAGCAAATGCAGGGATTATATGTCTGTAATTTCAGGACTCAAAGGCACTGAGCCCCAAAGCAAACAAAGATGCCATCTGAGCTGAGAACATACTTAGATATTACGCAGCATATTGTATTAAGAACTTAAGAGTGTCATCAAAAGCTCACCTCAGCAAAGCTCAAGCATGGACACTGGGATTGAGTGTGCCCTAAGCAAGTTAGCTTATTACACCAGTCTGTGTGGTTCGGTTGATACCCTGGAGGGAAGGAATGCCATTCAGAGGAACCTTGACACACTTCTGAGGTGGGCTGATGAAATTTAACCATGCCAAGTGCAAGGTCCTACACCTGGGTCGGAGAAATCCCAGGCACAGCTCCAGGTGGGGCAGAGAAGAGATTCAGAGCAGCCCTGAGGAGAAGGACTTGGGGGTGTTGGTTGATGAGAAAATGAACATCAGCCGGCAGTGTGCTTTTGCAGCCCAGAAAGCCAACCGTATCCTCAGCTGCACCAAAAGGAGCGTGACCAGCAGGGCGAGGGAGGTGATCCTGCCCCTCTACTCTGCTCTCGGGAGACCTCACTTGGAGTATTGTGTGCAGTTCTGGTGTCCGCAACGTAAAAAGGACATGGAACTGTTGGAACAAGTCCAGAGGAGGGCCACGAGGATGATCATGGGACTGGAGCACCT
>JANRGW010017923.1:0-19694 GCA_024733675.1 Psilopsiagon aymara
TCATGGGACTGGAGCACCTCCCGTATGAAGATAGGATGAGAAAGTTGGGGCTGTTCAGCCTGGGGAAGAGAAGGCTGTGTGGAGACCTCATAGCAGCCTTCCAGTGTCTGAAGGAGGCCTATAGGGATGCTGGGGAGGGACTCTTCATTAGAGATGGCAGTGAAAGAACAAGGAGTAATAGTTTCAAACTTAAACAGGGAAGCTTAGGTTGGATAAGAGGAAGAAATTGTTTACTGTAAGGGTGGTGAGGGACTGGAATGGGTTGCTCAGGGAAGTTGCAAATGCTCCATCCCTGGCAGTGTTCAATGCCTCATTCCTGGCAGTGGCTGGGCTGGACATAGCTTTGGGTGGCATAGTTTAGTGTGAGGTGTCCCTGCCCATGGCAGGGGGATTGGAACTAGATGATCTTAAGGACCTTTCCAACCCTAACTATTCTATGATGTAATTATGTAGCTAACCACCCTGACTATTTGTCTGGTCCCTAGTCTTCTATTTATAATCTTAAATACCAAAACACCTTTGAAAATATGGTCCTTACTGCCTTTAGAAATAGAGGCTTTGCCTGTTCAATATCTTCTGTATAAGTGAAATAGTAAGCGACCCCAAAGCTCAGGTAAATATTCAGACAAAGGTTGTTTAATACCGCATTAAGTATGTAGCATCAAGCTCAGACCTAATATTAACTTCATTGACTTTCAGTAACTTTCAGATATAAAATCAGTTTCTCCATAAATTAGCTGCTTCAGCAACCCTTCATTTTTCTGCTCTCAACTTGTTCTATGCCATATGGATGCAGGAGTGGCCTGCCTACCATTGCTGTGGGGATTCACTCTCATGGCTGAAAATAATGGCTGGGTTATTCAAAATAATCTAAAGAAGTTGAAGACTGCCTATGGCACTTTTCATTTTACTGGGATTTAAGCACTTCAGCCCTCTGAGTTTCTGCGAAATGTCTGTTCATTGATGCTCCCAATGAAGAAAACTGCATCCTGATTGAATAGGTGAATCTATCATAATCACCTCAACTAAGAACCCAGCTTGGTATACTTCTGAGGGAGTTTGTTATTTCATACCAACTCAAAATCAGTAATATACTGTCACACCAATTAGGACACATTTATTTAGTAATTATATCATCCTTACGCTGAAATCTCACAGGGAATTACTGCAAAAACAACCAGTTGCAAAAAACGTAATTATCATAAAGGACCAAGAAAATAATAAGTAAAGCAAGCAAGCTTGGAATGCAGACTTTGTCACAACAAACAAGTTATACATGCAATAACAACAACTAGGCCCTTTTGCTAACATAATAGTAAACAAACATTTGGGGATGGGGGTCGTGTTCCCCCCTTTCTTTTTACTTCTTAGTTTGCGCAATTCAGTCATTGTTCAATGAACAGACCTATAAGTAAATGATAACACAGAGCAAAGGCACTCTAAATGGAAATGTACTTGACAAGATTTGAATTGGCTAATTGCATTAAGACAATGCAAGACTTCAGTCCTGTTGTAGTATAAACTGCGGTTCACTACCCAAGTTCATTTTACACCATTCCACCCTCAAATGTATATGTAGGGCACTCATTGAAGCCAGAAACTAGAAGAACAAAACGAAAGCCTTTAATAAAATTCCTGTATATCAAATATATTAGAATTTAGGCTGAGAAAAAATGAAAACAAACCACATAAAGAAATATGGTGGCATTTTTTTTCAATCAGCAGCTTAGAAAGTTTTGGAGACCACCCACAAACATGTGACTTACAAAGCAAAAATGACTGCTACAATCTAGTTATGAAGATATTCCAAATCATCACATCTGGATACAGGCACACTCATAAAAAACAACAGCTATGGGCCATGACCAGTGAGTTGATATCCTGAAATCTCCTAAACTGTTTGTCAATCAGAGGTCTCTGCCCCACACTTTTAGTAGTCCCACTTTAACTGCTGCAACTGGAAATGGTATTGTTTTCCAGTACACAAGATTAGAAAATAAACTCTACTGCTTATTCTGAAAGACTGTCAAAGATTTATATGAAAAACCACTCAAAGCAAATAGTAAATTAGTCTGTGAGTTATGCTTAACATCATGAAATGATCAAAGTCAGATACACATTCTGAAATGTGCAGGGAACCAGAAAATGTACCTGACCCTGCTAATATGCGGAATTATCAAAGACCTCCCAAATGACTTAAGCTAATTCAAGCCCCTTGTTCGCAATTAGACTGTTATGAAATCTGCCATTTGATTCCATACTATCAAACCTATGCAAGGAAAGTAGCACACGCTGGAAAAGAGGCAGATTACTAAACCCTTACATCTTTGCTCCCCTGTAAAAAAAAAAAAAAAAAAAAAAAAAAAAATCTGTTTAAAGAAATGTATTTTCTTTCATGTGAACTTGATGCTGTCTAATTTAATTCTTGATGTTTCTTCCATTGTACAGCAAGGTATCCTTTGAGGAAGGAAAAACAGCTTGTGTTTTGATAACAAACACCCAAAAAAATAGTTGCATCTCTGCTTTCAAAGAGACAAGCTGCTTTTATTCCTCTGCAGAAACTCATTACAATATGATGGACAAAATGTCAGAAATAATTAAGAACAAATGGTGATTTTTTTATTTTTTTTTTTAATTATTTTTGACAGCAATATTAACTATTGGAAAGAGTGATGGTTTTATGCAGGCCTCTAATCTCCTCTCCACCTAGATTCTTGGTCACTTGACTTGAATTTGTTATGAAATAAATTAGAAGCAAAAGAAAAGTAGGGGAGAAAGTAACATACCATATGAAAACACCATTAACACATTTTCTTAATGAAAGTTAGAAGAGCTTGCTGTTAGACACAGTTGCATGATCATATACATATACATAGAAAATTAAACTGCACAGTGGAGCAGAGCTCTCTGGGAAGCTCAAAAGCCTCTGGACTTCTTTCATTTCGTATAGAGGAGGTCGTGCTTTCCCCCACCCCAAGGTCAGTGTTGTAAACATCAGCCCATCAAGATAAGAAACTTAAGGCAGACGATATTAATTACCTGTCCTTTCATGTCATCCCTGTCTCACATCTGGTTTCCTCTTTGTAACATTCATTTAGGCCAATAAAAGCAGAGGAGGTGGGGGAGAACAAAAAAATACTTCAGCAGCTTTCTTCTTTCCCAGCTGAAAATGGCACATGAGTGGTTCATTTGCTGCATACACACATTCACTCATACATGGGCACACACGTACACACATATGGTGCATTTAGCAATCTTCAGTGCAAAACAGTTAGCTGGTATCCTGCAAACTAAAGTCTATCTTAAAATTGTGAGGTTAGCTCAAGCCATACCAAGATACAGGCAGAAACTTGTTCTATGTATTTTAATACTTTTCATATAAATTGTAGGTAGCAACTGGACTTTTCAGGTATATTGTAGATGTTTTTCCGAAAGCCTGATATTGGGGCTCTTAAATAGATCAAATATTAGTGCTTTAGTAATTAAACAGTTCAGATATCTTCCTTTGCTTGTGCTTTATTTTTATATACAATCTGTCACGAAGAACAAATGGCCATTCTTTTTTCCTCAAATCACAACATGCAATAAGATGGTCATTTAGCTAAACCAATCAAGCTTATTTTCATCTTTTTTTCAAGTGATACAGTCATTTTTCCTGCTGTTGAAACTAAGCCTTTACCACCCTATTTTTGAACAGAAACACTGCCAGTTCAAATTTTAGTTTTTGTTGCTTCTAATAAACATCACAGAAAATTAAGAATTTTAGGGTAATCTACAAGACAGATAACTCCTACTTCAAATTACTTTTTAATGGAAGGAATTTTCAGATTTTCCAAAGTTGACAAACTCAACCATTCTAAAGTATATTTTAAAGAGCAGGCAGGGAAAAAAAAAAAAAAAATACAAAAAACAACCCACCAAAAAACATTTACTACACAGAGAGGCTCTCACTAATGCAGCCAGTCTATATTACTTTCAGTTCACAATTTGGAGTGAAAAGCACAATACCTAATCTCTATTCCTTAATAGATCCTGTCTACACATTTCTATTTGCTTTCAAAGTCTCAAAGCGTTAGCTTCTGTAACTTGTTTCCTCTTATTTTTGCAACCACAAAGCTACTTTCACATATGTCATACAATCAAATCTAAAGGTCCATTATCTATAGCACATGTACTTGTAAATCTGATGCTGAAGAGCTTCATCTCTGTACTAAAGGAAAAAATATATAGACAAGCTTTTATTTACTAAATGAAAGGATTTGCAATTCCTCTGAACTCCTTTCATTTTGGTGCCAAGGACAGACCAGATAAACACTGCAGTGAGATCTGTTTATTGATTAATTTAATTATAGTTATTATCTACAAAGAACACGGTATGATATTAATTCCAAATCAGATACACAGGCAGGCAAACAATGTTAATTTCAGCACTGTTTCAATTCAGTTATTTCATGCATATCAATTTTCATGCTGTACTTAATTGTATGCTCACTATTACACTTTTTCCACAAGACTACTGCCTAATTTAGTGGACATTATTTTATCAAACCCTGGTTTACACTGTGGCATTGTGTTTTTCCTGTGTAATTCCTGAACTGCTATGTTTCTTTCAAATGTTCATTAAAGAACAATTAAAAAAAAAAACTCTTAGCCTTCACAGAACATTCCATATTATTGGGATAATAATGGTGTCCATCACACCTGCACCAGCTAATTAATCCCAGCAACAAAAGGTACCGTTTCATCCCTGTAAGTGCAACAACATGGCAATATAGCATATGAGGTTATATACAACATTCATTTGGAGCAGCACAGCCCACAGTAACCAAACATCACTCACCCATACACAGTATTTACATGAAACAGTGCAATGTTATTATCTCCAGAGCAGCCAGAGCAGATTTAACATGCCGTCTCATCCTAATAAGTTGTGGGGCCTGAGTTGTCCCATTTAGGGCATGCACAGGTATTGCTACACACATGGCAAACAGCACAGCAGACATGCTCTTTGACCCATGTCTGCCACAAATTTCTGATGCAGCCCTTAGCAAGATAGTGCTGCTGTTCTTTTCCTGTCAGTAAAGTTGTGACAATAATACTTGTCTCCCTCTAGCACTTAAGAATGTGATGCAGAAATTAATCAGTTTGCAAAATATTTTGAACATGGAAGCATGTAAAAAACAGATCTAGGCTATTATATAAAAAAAGCAACTGCAATTATATTTGTGCATCTGTGATCTAGGCTAGTTAAGAGGCTGAAATATTCAGGCCACAGTTCATGAATGATCCAAAGATTCTGATTTAACACTGAGATAACTTAACTGTGAGCCTCAACCAAGCCAACTGGCAGTGTGACTGCAGTGTATGGCTGCTCTTATCTCTTAGGACTTAATGCGATAATTAAGCTAACAGATCCTTAGGAAGTAACACCATAAATACCAGTCATGCAATCCTGAGCTTTTTCTTAGCTTCCAAGAGTCAGTACACAGCACAAGCTCGATCTGATTATTCAGTTCTACAGCTCAGGTGGTAACAGGTATTACAGCAATAGTACAGCATCCCTAAACAATACTTCTAGGATTGCTCTACTGTACACACAGATGGTGCCTGCTGGTCCTTAACCACTCAAGAGCATGCAACAGTTTCCTTACTCTTATCTGACAGTATGCAAAAAGTATGACTTAGAATTTAATTCTCTAATCGTAAAAACCCCTCACGTAATCCTTACAGCCAAATGCATTGTATTTCAGCCAAAGATCTTTCAAAATAGCATCCTTGCTAATCACACCTTTCAGAATTTTAAAGGTATGACTACACAGTCCACCAGGTAGGACACCAGTTGTAGCCTGAGGAAGTACTTCCCAAGTTCACTGCCTTTGGGTGTGCCAGAAGAGTCCAAGTTTTCTACACACTGGTGTGCAAGAAAAACTAATTCCTGAACCCTTTTCTCCAGCTATAAGTACATGAGATATCCTGTTACACTATTAATTTAAGTTCACCCATTGATTCAGTAAATGAAATTAACAATTTTGGATTATAATTATCAGGCCTTAAATCAATTAAGTATTTACAGCATAACATGAAGATAGCACAATCTCACATGAGTGAGCAACAGGTGTGCATCTACCATGGCAATGAACATTGATTTATATGTTTGTTTTGTGTCTTTAAACCAGCATATATATCCAATTGAACAGTCTATGTACATTGGTAGATAAAACTTTCATTTTTAGTTTGACTCAATCCTGGCTTTGAATTACCTGATTTGACTCCAGCATATTTGTGAAGTACTCTGAGGATTATTCTAAGGAATTATTAGGGTAAAATCAAAAATTAAAATAAGCAATTTTAGGTTTTGACAATTTTTTTAAAAAAAAAAAAAACAGAGGAATTCAGCTGATGTCAAGTCCTACTTTTACGAAAGAATAAGAAGGCATGAAAGTTGAAGCAATGGATTACATTTATGGAATGTTTCTCTCCAGAACACTGCTCACACATGCTGGATTCCTTGTGTTTATAATGAAAGATGCAGGTTAGCCCTTTATGTACAGCAAATAACCCAATGAAAGACGGCTTTGCATCTGTAGCATGTGTTCAAATGTCCAGCTAGCAAATGTCAGAACTATTTGATCTGGTTTCATAAAATGAACTTTCAAGACTTTGGAAGTATACACTTTGAAAAAGATTAAAAACTTCTGTCTTGATCTCAAATAATAGAAAAAGAATACTCACATGCTTGAGGGAAAAGGAGGTGCACTGCTGTACAAACATATAAAACCAAGCAAACAGTCTGTTTTCGGGGTATGCTTTCTGGCACAAATTTAAGACAGAGACCTGGCCAACATAAATCCTGCTTAGTATCTCTTGCTTAGCAACACAAGATGTTTGATAACACATGGGATATTTAGCACTAAAAGCCATGCACCCAGACTGGCACAGAAATGGACAAGGAATAAAAAACACTGCCTGTGTTTCCTCTTAGAAAGAAACTGCACTATCAACTTGCTTATATGATTAAAGTTCGTGAGCACAATTTAAAATTAATTTAGGCTGAGCTTTCAGCATAGCTTCAGAACTTACATGCACAAACCTTCTACAGAATAGCGTATCTTATATTAATTCACCAAATAAAGCAGTTCCCTCTTAGTCCACTGCACAAAAATCCTTGCTGAAAGATGATTCTTGTATGAATTGTATCACAGTAGCTACCAGTGCACATCCACTCACAGTGGGCACTACTGTCTTTGAGAGCAGAAGTAGTAATAGGATGCCAGCAGTAGGAACTAGCACTAGCAACAAGCTTGGACGTGCAAGCGTTCGGAGAAAGAAATAATGAAGAAATTGACATTTATCTTTCAGATGAGTAGTTTCTACCTAGATAACCTGCCAAAGCATGTGCAACCTTCAAGCTTGCCAAATTATTGCATCTCTACTCCAAGCAGCAGTACAACTCCTGGCTTTCCAGTGCACTACCACCAGCAATTTACTTTGAGAAACAACTTCAAGCTTAATAAAAAAAGGTGAAAATAGAGTAGTGAGAGCCTGCAGCCACTCTTCTATATCTGTTCTGCATTTACCTAAAGAAATCATCTGGGCCTACAACTACAAGGTGATTCATGTAGCTAAGGACTTTAAACCTGTACATCTTGTACCTATTGCATGTAGTACATACAGATAGGTACACTGTGTCTGCACTCACAAGACACTGGGACATACAGAGGAGGAATTTAAAAAATCTTTTAGCGTACTGCTTGCATATTACATGAAAAAATAGCTCCATAAGACACAATGGCCAAGAAGGAAAGAAACAGATAATGAAACAAAATGATTCAGTTTCAATTAGCTGAGATTTACAAAATGAGCAGCCAAGACCTGACACCTACATACTGCTACTTAATAGCTTTCCTACCTATGCTGGTTAAGCACATAAAGACTTATTGCTTCTCTAAATAAATATAGATAAATATCTGAACATATTTTCCAAGTAGCTACTGAAAGGACACCAGACTGATATTAGCACATTCATTAAGAAAAAGTTTAGTTATCAGTTTAAGTTATTACCATCCCAACAAAATTATGTTCAGATTGAAGAGCTATGTGAATTTATTCCACACTTGACACAAAAGTCTAAATGTTTGTTACTATACAGATTGAGAAACACCATATTTAGTCAAGAGATGCATTCTATTCCCATTGAAAAGAAAACATGGATGGCTGAAGACTATATACACTTCCTGTTGTTAATGTCTCCAAAATAAAGACATGCTATAACAGCATGGAAATGCCTATAAATTTTTTCAATCCAGTAATTCCTGGAAGACACAAAGATTCCTGAAAAGCATTTTTAAAATCCTCCAAGTTCACAAAAATATCCCACCTCACAGTAGAAAGCACCGATTTCCAGGAATTCCTAGAAAGCATGGAAAAATGCTTAAAAAGACTCTCAATCCAGGAACACCCAGAAAGCCCTCAGATTTCTAGAAATGACTCCAAAATTCCTAGAATGCTTCTATATCCAGAAATTTCTAGTATGCATTGAAAATTCCTGTGAACTAGGAATTCCTATGTCATGTCACAGGATACACCAAGAAAGCTGGGAACTTTCTTGCAAGACTCCATGTGGTAGAAAAGTACATGTCACAGAAGATGCACAAGAGACCTTGAGAGTCAGTATTCACCGCTTCAAACAGAACAACCAACAGGCTCTTTGGTTTGGTTTCTTCTTGTGAAGCTTGATGAGCTTTCATAAATACCCACATTTGGGGAGCATGAATTAACTGTTTACAAATTGACTGTTTACAACTTAACTGGAAAATGCTGTTTCTAATACTTTGTTTTCCATGCAAACCAAATTCTGTACTAATTTGTCTGGTAGTATATTAAGAAAAAATGCTTTCACACCTGGAGTTTATATTGTCTTTGAAATGAAGTGATGCAATTGTACAACCACAAGAAAATACACCTTCAAAGAAACACAAATTAATTAAAAATACAAAACAAAATAGAAGCCACTTATGCATGTTTTTATGTGTCTGTGTGTGTGTGTGTGTGTGTATTAAAGCACTATAAATTAAATTTAATTGGCAAAAGCCAACAAATAGACTGTCATAACTGCACCCATAGATTTGTATGTGTTCATTATATATAGTATACATAGAAAAGAAAGACACCATCTTCATCCCTATAACAGGGTACACCATTAAAAGGTTTATTTTTTAATTCTTTCTGAAGCAATATTAATTTTATGGATTTTGCTAACATAATGTTGTGACTAGGTCACCAGCTTACAACAGAAAATTTAGGGTCCAGTTCCAAGCTTTATCCCACACTTTTTGTGTACTGGGGAAAGCACTCAATGCCTATGTTTCAATTTCATTTTCAGAAGGATGCGCTGTATTTCACTGTCAGCATAGCACTGGTCAGCTCATTCTTGAGCACAGACTCTTTTTTTTCCACCTAGGTCTGTGGGATGAGCCAAGCTTATCAGCAGCAACACAGGACAAGGACTCTTCCAACTACATCCATCTATTATTAACTCCTATTTTAAGGTGCACTGGTACTGCAATGTCAGCCATTAGAACCCAGACAAAGAAAACACTTGTGGAAAAAAATTACGTCTAAGCTAAACTGAAAAAACAGCTAGGTTTCATTCTAACTGCAAAGAAGCTACTTACCAACCCTAAAATATTGTTAGGAGGGCCATTGAACAAAAAAGGAAAAGGAGCTGTTACAGTATGTTATATGGTGCAAATGAGAGTACTGATAAGAGGGTACAGCAATGCTAATGACTACCAATAATTAATATTTAGCATTTCTAAAGCCTTTTCATCTGTCAGCCTAAAAAGCTCTTAAAAGTATGCAACTGTTACTCTCTCTGCCTAATAGATGGAGGCAAAGAGTCTCTCAAATTTATTTATATTGAAAAAGTGTAGTGCCTATGGACCTGCCAAGTACAAGTCCTGTTCTACCTGGTTCTGTGCCAAGATCTTGTAATAAAATAGCTGCTGCCTCTAACAGTTTATAGGTGATATAGGCAGGACAACGAAAAGACAGGGAGGGAGGTTTAACATGAACATGGCATAAGAATACAGCCCATTAGTAAAGGTTTTTTTTTGGGGGGGGAAGGAGGGCAGGTGGATTGAAACAGATGCTGAAAGAAACATAAGCAAAAAGGGACACTGAAGGAAGAAAATGCTGGGCTAGATATTGTTTAAAAGAATTATAACGAGAAATGTTGAAGGTTTGCAAGATCAATAGAGGGGGAAAAAAGCTGGTAAATCATAAGGCAGACTAAGTTCATCAAAATGGACAACTCTTTGCTGTTATTACATGATGGGAAGATCCATATTTGATGTCTCCTATTAGCCAAATCGATGCAACAATTCTGATGGCTCCCCTCTTGCAGATACTTACTCCAAAGCTTCATGACAACAAATACCTTAGCAACTCTGTAGGAAGACTGGTCTAGCAATGATGATGGCTATCTCCACTCAGTGTTCCAGGGAAATATTTCCTAAACTATGCATTCAGCTAGGGAAACTAATTTGTTGGAGCAATTAGGAAGTGAATTAGACTAGACATAGAGAAATATTTCCGTTTCTTTGTATATGCATTTGTGTGCATGACTGCCCTCAAGTACAGGGGCCCTTTGATTCTCCAAACTAGCGAATATTGGACTAACCTGAAAGCTTAAGAAGGCCTACTCAACTGGAAGAGGAAGTTTGACTAGACAAAGCCAGTTTCTGAAGAGCTGTGGCAACAGACAAATGCCAGATCGGCATTTGTCTGTTACGCACAAATATCCAGGATGTTAACAAAATTCCTAAAAGTTACTATTCATATTACAGCAGTTTTTAAGACACCCCATACCACTAGGCAGTTTACAAACACAAGTTGTAAAAAAGTATTGCCTCATAGACTGCCATCTAAACAGATGTGAAAAATGGGGAAGAATGAAAAATAGACATGCAGAGCAGCACAGCAACTTGCTCAACTCCCTTAGAAAGCTGATGGCCAAGAGACAGAAATAAAATCTTTAAAGTGATGGCATATTAGCTAGACAACTGGAAACAGTTGAAGTAGAAAAGTTTAAGAATCTAACGTTTGCTACTGAGACATAAGTTTTAGGCCATGTGATGTATTTCTGTCCAAACTGAGTCAACTTAAACTACAACTGCAATTGAGAAAGTGAAACTACAACTTAGCTGCAAGATGAAGTCAAAACACCACTAGAAATCCAGACTGACACTAATGATCAAATACTCTGTGTGTGACACAATACAGACTACCTGAATACTACAGAAAGTCATGAGTCTTTTCACATAGTGACACTGCCTGCTAAAACAGAGGTGCAATGCATAGAACTATATCATCTACATAAAACTATTCAACATAAATCCAAAATGGCAGCATAAACTATTGTATACATTCCATGAATGCACACCTCTTTTTCCTCCTTTTTTGGACAACAGATACAAAATAAAACCCCAGATCACTGCTTTCAGTAAGATTCATAGTAAAATGGCATAGTTGGAAAATTACAGACAGGACAAACTTTTTTCTGGAAAAGTCTTTGATGAAATCAGACTGAATGGTCATCTGACAGTGAAGGTACATAGATAATGAGATTCTCATACTTATGAAACAGAAATTTTGTTACTTTTATGTTCAAAATTGTTGGAATCTGCTGAAACACTGTGTCTGATACTAGCATCTACAGTATAGGCAGGTCACAGACAGTTCAGAGAGAGCTATTAATAAAACAGTGACTCACAAGGAAATGGTTTTGGAACTCAAACTACCTGAGCTATCAGAAGATATCAGCTTGTAACATTCTATAATGACCTAATGGGAAACAAGTGTTTGACAGTAGGTACTTCAGCAGAGTAGAAAAAGACATTGCAAAAAGAAAGGGCGGGATGTTACAGCCAGGTAACTTCAAATCAGAATTCCATCACTGGAAGGGCAACGACTTGCTGAAGCCACTGTTAAGTAAAGCCCATTATCTAAGGTATAAGATATAATCTCCAAACCTACATATGCAGAAAAGAAGATATAGGCTTATCTAAAGGATAAGCTTCAACTCAGAGAAGAATCCATTCAGTAGGATTCTCTGGTTTATGAGTGCTTGTTACACTGAAGATGGGAAAATGTTCAAGCTTCACAAGCTTCCACAACAGTACAAAACCTTCTGTATTTGATGGTAAAACAGAAAAATAAATCATGCCTGGACTCTAATGTGGGCCCTTGCAGAGTAAATTATATCCCTAGCATCCCAGCACATATAACATGGTTTTGCATTTCTCTATTTTGACGCCAAATTTTCAAAGCCATGAGTGGGAGGTACATGCATGAATTCTGTTGTTAACAGTGTTTCTGCACATACCTTCCATGATTCCCTTTGGAAATTTAGTATGTAATCTCCACTTGTGTAACATGTCTGCTGTAGGTGCAGACATGACTGATGTAAAACATTACTTCCTATCTCTTCAATTACACCAAGTAGTTTTTCATTTTCTTTTCCTGTATTGGGGGCTGTATATTCGTTCTGCTTGTCAAGATATAAGACCTTCTACATTCCATGCTCTGATTACCAAGCATTACGTAGAAGGCGGCTGAGGACAGTGGAAAGAATAATTTTGCAATTCTTTCACTCATAGCAAAAATTAATGTATGATGATGCCTGCTTACCAACCAAAAAAATCAATTTTATATCTCACTTCATTATTCAAAGTACATAGCTTTTCAATATAAAGGTGGCATCAGGAGTTAAAAATGGGAGCAGTTTTCTTCTCTTTCTACATAACATACATGCAAAGAGAAAAAAATAGATGGAAAACTTGGGGAAACAAAAATAGCAAGCCTAGCAAAGCCACATAATTGGATTAATTCAATCACTATGACATTACAGGAACAGGCTCTCTGTTTTCAATGAATTGCAACAAGAAGTTCTGTCAGGGGCCATTCCTCATGTTATAATGCTT
This sequence comes from Psilopsiagon aymara, assembly GCA_024733675.1. Classification (NCBI taxonomy): domain Eukaryota; kingdom Metazoa; phylum Chordata; class Aves; order Psittaciformes; family Psittacidae; genus Psilopsiagon; species Psilopsiagon aymara. The sequence goes on from JANRGW010017923.1 coordinate 12,984, forward strand.
AGCACAAAGTAGAAGCTTAACAGCTATTATTATTTCACTTCAGATTTTTATGTTTAGAATCCAGGAAAAGTGAAGTTTTAGTTGCTGAGCCACTTTGCTTTTTTTTCCCCTCTTCTGGCAAATGCATTTTTAGTTGTCTTAGCTAGAATCAGGTGCCTCAAGAGACACCCTTAAAAGTCATAGATCATCCTACCAGTTCATAAATGTTCCAAAATACAAATAGAATGTAATGATGTATTATTTAATAATAGTTGTCACATCTTTGCTTAGACAAATAGCTGTGTAAACGGAATATTCAAAACACGTCAAAGCTAGAGCTGGCTGAAAAATCTGTAGTGCAATATTTTTATTCCATTGCAAACTGATGGCTTTCCAAAACTCCATTGTTCTGGAAATATCTTTATTTCAACCAAATTTTTATCAAGGAAGATTTCTCATTTCTTCCACGGAATTTCTGACAAAAATCTGTATCCCACGACTGTTTATGCTGGGTCAAGCCAAGATTTTTTTCAGTCAGCTATATTATTAATAAGAGAATCTGACTCTATTTTTGAATCAATATTCAAAGGGTAATTATGGCCAGATTCCAGTACAGTTCTCACAAAATTCAGATTTCAATCCATAACCCAGGCTGTTCAAGACAGTACAGAATCACAATACAAGCAACTACATGCTTGCTCGGAGAACAACATGCAGAGTTCTGTGCATGACATGCAGAATAATGTTTATAAGAACAAAGGCTAAAAATGCAATATAGCTATGAATTTAGATTTGAAAGCTCGTAAGGAGATTTACCATGTTTGCATTTATCAGTCAACCAAATAATCCAAGCTATAACCATAAATACACAATGACAACACCAAAAACTACTGCAGTGCTTTTCTCTTGAAATCTGTTAAATAATTAAGTCTCAAAACAACTTTGTTAAGAAATAAATTATTATTTCATTCATTTCACAGATGAATAAGGGCCTGGTACAGAAAGAATCAAGCTATGATATTTGTCAGGGCAAAATCTGGAGCATTAGGTACATATCTGAAAGAGACCTTCATCAGTGGTCTCTCAAATGAAGTACTTCTTACCATAAATCCCATAAAAAACTTATAGGAAAACAACATATTCACATTAACACATGAAGATATTTCACAACTTATTCATTTTATGGCTTAATCCTTAGAAGTAAACACACACTTTAGGCAATAAATATAGTGCCATATGGATAGGGAGAGACAAAAGACTGTCAGGAATATTGCCAAGATTGGTGTTTCTCTACAGAACATATAGTATGTACAGTGTTGACAAAATAAAACATGGACAAGTGAGGATAGAAAACCATCTGGGCAGACAGCAGCAAAACAAGAAAAAAATGTACTATACTGAGCAAAGACAAAAAAGAGAATAGAATTAATCTAATAATCACCACCTAATAAATTCTCTGATATTAATTTTTATGTATGAAAAATAACATTCAATATCAAAAGCTGACTTAGAAGCATAAATTTGGGTTCTCTGTGTGCCACCATTTCTATAACATGATCAAGAAAAAAATATCTTTGCAAAACACATTTTGTAAACATTTGGCCAATGAGTGTTCCTTACAAGCTTTTGACGGTGGCAATAGTGTTCCCACACTCGGATTCAGTACAAGATCATTGTCAGTCTTGAAGGGTAAAGGATCACTACAATTTTTTGTATGATTTGTATCTATGCATATTTCTCCTTATCTACATGAAATCTCTTAGGTAGAATGGATTAAAATTGCTCAACAGAACAATCAAAAACAGCTAGCCTAAACAAAGACCATCACCCACAAAAAGAAAGATTACTCCATAGTCTGCACAATTATAAGCCACCAGCTCAACAGGGCTCCAAGTATAAACGGGTGTACAGCTCATATGCTCAGCACAGCTCTTCACAACATTCACCAGCTGCTACATAATAAAGATCTCCCTCCCTCTACAATTGAAATTACAGTTGTTGTGTGGCTATTGACATCTAGTAGCCAAAAACTCATGGATTTGTGCTATCATGTCACATATGGTTTGCTAATAATTACATGAAAAAGTTGAAACATGGATGCTTACAACTGAATTTTTGTAGTCCACATTCAGATGCCCAAATAAGTAACAAGGAATTCAATCAGTTAAGTACCAAGATGTTCCCATTTTCATCAGTAAAACATTTGACCATTGGAAGAGACACAAGTAATGTTGTTTCTTGCAGTTCATATCTTGAGGCATGTTCCTGTCAGCGTATCAAAATGCTTCTATTTTTTTTATTTCATATTGACATCGACTTTGTATTACAAAGAAACAAACTACTCCCTTCCTCCTTCCTCTGCCCCAGCCCCTCTCAAAACTAACAACAAACAACAGAGGTTCTGGAATAAAGCAAAAACCCAAATGCCACTTCATGGTCCAGAAAATATATTCAAACTATTTCTGAATAACTCATTACAGATGAGGGAATTAGACTGCACCATGCCTTTGCGCATGTCAGCATTTCCTATGCTTACTCAAGATATCCAGATCATGCGATATGGGTTGCTGAGGAAAGGGAAGTATCATTGCAGCTTATAGGTAAAACTCTATTTGTCAACGGCTGCTATGTCATACCTGCTTGTACAAATCATTTAGAGAGAAAACCTCATCCCTTAAGTCTCTAAGTATGCCTCCTTCAAAGCACTGAGCACTGTCAGTTTGTGAACTGAGGATACATCATACCTTCCATCATCTGTAGTAAGTTTGTCAGCAATGACAACTCAATTTGCAAATGGTTATTACTGTTTAAGAAACTACTGATCCCAGTTTCTTCCTAGGACATCTCTGACAGCACAATGAGACATGCATGTCCTCTTCATCCACTATAGTACACCAAGTTAATTTTAAGCACTGAGGAAAAGAATTTACCTAAGCTGACTTACTCCACACTAAATCAGATGATGACCACACACGTTCTGTTCCACCTGCAGGAATTCTAGCACAGAAACCTCCAACAGAGAAGCAGCTGGAGGAAAAGCATGGAGAGTGAAGGGAGAAGAGGAAAAAATGACAGGAAGGTCTTCAACCTCTCCATCTAGAAGTAAGCATCTGGCTATGCCCTTAGGTTCTCAGGAAAAGAAAAAACAACAATTTTTCAGTCATTGCACAAGGCAGAATGATTTAGCATTTAACAGTTCAAATGCTTATGAAAAGAGTGAGAAAATTATTCTAAATCTTTCTTAATACAGCTTACAAAAGATAAACATAATGAACCACTTAATTACATTCCTTACTCTCATTGATTTAATGCTGAACTTGGAAAATCCTGCCTAAATCCTGCATCCACAAAAAGAAAATAGGGGTCAAATTAATTAAACTCACTGTTGCGGCCAGCTGCTGTTTCACAAATACTTTTTTAAAGGTTTTTTGGGTTTGGTTCTGTGAGTTTTTTAGGGGATTGGGGATGATTTTAGCCCTACAAATAAAAAGCCTTGCTGATAATTTTCCATGAAATATCAGAATATCTTGTCTTAAGAATCTGCTGGAGTTGAGCATTTGGGTTCTGAGCATTTCCAGCATTATCAGGTTAGAACAGAACAAACAGACGAAAGTCTGACATCAGCACTCTTCCCAGCAGGATACACTACATTTTCATTAGAATCTTTGAGCTTGAGATCAGACACAGGGAAAGATTAAAACAAATATGAATTTAATCAAGGGATTCTACTTTCCTGGTGTGGGAACAGGAACATGCTGACATAAATAGAGGACGAAGCACTAGGGCGTCTGAACCAAATCAAAGACAGCTTGCTTACCACTAACTGCTCAGATGATCCATATCATAACAACAAAAAGAAAAACAATTATTTATTCTTTTTGATGTTGCTGCTCAGAAGTAACTTCCTTTTTGAAGAGAGCAGGGTCAAAGCCAAGTTATTGTTTTTGCTTGAAACTTCGTCAGTGAGGGACTAAAAGTTATTAGGTAAAACTTACTTCAGGGATTTATGTGTGAAAGTTAGAGATGTTCATTTCTTGTGGGTACTAACTTGGCGGAGGGAATCCTAATTGTAAAACAAACTGAAATTTCATTGTTGTTATGGAAAATCAGACCATTAAAGAAAAAAATAAAGCAGATAATGCATTGAAGCCTCCTAAAACAGATGGTACACAGCCAGTTCTCAGCCAGCACTAATGGCCAATATGAAGCCTAGATACTATATACTGCTGAGAAGGTCCTGTGGTTAGATATAAGTATGCTCAGCATTTGCAAATGAGTGTGTGCACACAAAACTCAAGAGATTTTTTCTAGTGCATTGCAGATTAATATATGGTCATCAAAGGGGTTTTTTTTTTTTGATCTAATAGTCACTGCAACTAATAAATCTAATCAGAAGGACAAAGCTAAATGATATAGACAAAATAAAGTATCTAGAAGATGACAGATTTGGTGATCTGAAAGTGTTTTCTAATTTTTAAGATCCATTAAGACTCTGTCCTCAGCCTTATAAAAGACACAAAGACTAATCCTGCCCTGAAGAGTATGTATGTTAAATTTCTGCTCAGGAACAGAAGAGTTCAGATCTGCACAACATACAGGCATTATCATTCCTAATGTGCTTTTTAAGTATATATTACTGGCCTATTTTACAGATGAGGAAAGTGACGTTAATGTTTCAAGTAGGAAAAGAATCTACAGAGTGCTCGGCTCTCAGATGGAGACACATTCATTTTGCCTTATAGGTACAAAATTATGTGGTATTGATACTCAAGAAAAGAAACCCAAACCATGAATTCCAACTAAATGGAACTGCAAGTTCTCAGAAGTTCACATGCCATGTAACTTGTCTTATTTTATTTGCAGCTGATGTCAGATATTTGGAGCTTAACATAACTTCCGACAGCTACAATACTGCAGCCATCCTCCCACTCCTACATTTAATAAGGGGACAGAGCAGGTGCAGAACTATCATATGCTTACTTTATTGTGAAGGGAAATTGAAGTAATAACGTATTAGATTACAATCTCATTGCATTTGCTGAGCTCGAAAGTCGATGAAAGGGGATTTCACATCAAAATGAAAACTCAGTTACAACTTAAGTTAACATGGAACCTAGCCACAAACACTATTGGGTACACTAACTCCAAATTCAGTAATGATCAAAAACAGATCACAGCTTTTCTGCATAAGCAAAACTGGAGTTGAGGCTACCAACCCAACAGGAGCTATTGGTAGTGATGCAGTGGAGATGACATACTTTGAGAGTGAAAATATTTCTCATTCTGTATAAGAATAAAAAGAAAATCTAAGTTCATTTCATAAAGGACAAACTGGAATCCATATGACACACAATACCTAGTGGCAAACTCAAACCAGCAAGCTACATGGCAAGTACACACTTAAACAAAACGCATCCTTGGGAGGGCAGAATCTAGTGTTTCTCCTCTTCCTAATAAGTGCACTGATTCTTATACAGCATTTCCCAACTACTTAATTCATGAACCTATAAATATTAAACATAGCAATTTTACAACTCCAAAGCAAAACATCAAAAATGGTATCTAAGAAAACATTAAAGATTTTTCTTCGAGATAAAAAGATTTGAGAAACAAAAGAAACACAAAGCTGACAAGAGTACTGTACAGTCCTGGAGACAGACCTGGTGAGAGACAGAAGGTGCCTCTGAGGCAGACTTCTAGAAAATGTTTCCATTAATTTGGTTTCCATGAGAATGAGGGGCAAGACCACAATATGCAGAGAGACAACTGAAAACAAATCCTGAAGAAACTGGCTAAAATCATAATAAATAGGGTCAAATAATACCTTGGACATCAAAGGAATAGGGTGTCTACAGCACTTGGGAGGAAAGAGAGCCATAAATGAAGAGCAACCAAAACATGCAAGCAACAATAACTTTATCAGTAATAGCAAAGGTGGTTGAAATTCAGTCAGTATATCTGTTTGAGAAGGGCCAAGCCTAAGTGTATCCTGGTGATAATACTGCAACATGGGCCTTCTTTTTCTGTCAGAAAGTTGGAAAAGCAGATACCCGGACTTGTGCAAAGTGTTTGACACTGTCTCACATGACATCCTTGTCTCTAAGTTGGAGAGACATCAATTTGATAGGTTGACCACTCGGTGGATAAAGAACTGTCTGGATGGCCGCACACACAGAGTTGTGCTCAGTGCCTCAATGTCCAGCTGGAGACCAGTAACGAGTGGTGTCCCTCAGGGATCGGTGTTGGGATCGGTCTTGTTCAACATCTTTGTCAGTGACATGGACAGTGGGATTGAGTGCTCTCTCAGCAAGTTTGCCAATAAGTCCAAACTGGGTGGTTCGGTTGAGACGCTGGAGGAAAGGAATGCCATCCAGAAGGGACGTTGATACGCTTTTGAGGTGAGCTGATGCCAACCTGATGAAGTTTATCCACGACAAGTGCAAGGTCCTACACCTGGGTCGCAGCAATCCCAGTTGGGCAGAGAAGAGATTCAGAGCAGCCCAGCGGAGAACGACTTGCAGGTGTTGGTCGATGAGAAAATGCACATGAGGCAGCAGTGTGCACTCACAGCCCAGAAAGCCAACTGTATCCAGGGCTGCATCAAAAGGAGTATGACCAGCAGGTCGAGGGAGGTGATCCTGCCCCTCTGCTCCGATCTTGTGAGACCTCACTTGGAGTACTGTGTGCAGTTCTGGTGTCCTCAACATAAAAAGGACATGCAACTGTTGGAAC